>JASCZI010121071.1:10599-21042 GCA_036250425.1 Stylosanthes scabra | reverse complement strand
CCAAAATGTGTTTTTTTTTTTTTTTTTTCAAGTTTAAATTTCGGTTTTTTTGTTTTTTTTTTTTTAAAATAATGCATAAAGGGGAATCGTTTTAGTTGAATGGATTAGATAGCTTTCCTTGTAAGCGAATAAAAACGTCAAAACGTTTTCATCAAATTATTGACGCAAACACAAATCTTTTTTGCTTCTTCTTCACCTCTCTCTCTCTTTTCCATTCCATCACTTCTCCTTCTTCTTAAATTCGCATTGTTCTCACAAATTCTCTCAGATCCCAGATACCCAAAAGGAAAAAGATTCAAACTTTGGTGGTTTACTTTCAGATCCTTTTGGGAAGAGATGTGTTGTGGGGGGAGAATATGCATGCTATGCACGTGCCTTGTTCTTGTGGTGATTGCAATTGGGTTTCTCTTTGGATTCGGAGTTTTCAAGCATGGATTCCACAAGCTCAAGGATAGTGTCAGTTTCTGCGATGATTGCGGCAATGGAGTTGGATCAGGAAGACCCTTCTTGGGTCATGCGCCGCCACCATTCTTCTAGTAATTACTCTTTGTTGCTATGTTTGTTCTTCATCATGAATTTCTTTTATTATTGTTTGTTTTTGTGTCTTGTAATTAGGATTATTTTGTTGGGATTCTAAATCAGTTACCCTTCTTTTCTTACTGTTTTTTCTTATTTATTTTTTTATTATTATTATTGTTTAGGTTTATTTTTCCTAGCAAATTTCTCAGAATAAATTTGGTTATCACATATACATGTACATTTTTATTGATTATAGAAGTATGTAAGATACATGGATTGATTTGGATAATATGGATAACATTTGATGTAAAATTTTAAATTTGATGAGGCAAAAAGGAAACAAAGAAAGGGAATAACAGATCACTGTACTATACTAAAACACCTTTTTTTTTTTTTTTTTTTCAAAAACGGCTTTCAAGAGTTTAGCTTTAGCCTTTATGTGGACAAATTATTCAAGCATACGTGCACAAAGAATCAATAAAATGCATATTAAAATTTTCAAGATTATTTGATGCTAAAGTCAAATACAATTGATTTCATTATATGTTTAGATAAAAATTAGGTGAGAGACAATGTCAAATAATAATAATATGAGAGAAAATGGGGATTAGACGTAAGTTTTATCCGAAAGAAAGTGGAGTTGATGTTTGTATTGGTTGATGTTTGGTTTGAGATGTTATGATTGTTTAAGGGATATAGATATAGATATGAACAAACATAGTATCACTTTATAACCTAATTGGATAGATAGAAATTCTTTGCGTAAGTGTGTTTAGTTTAGATCTTCACTTAATACACTCCTGGATTCAATCGTACAATTTTAACTTTTCAGTTACCCAAGCTAACTACATGTCACTATCAAGTAAAATTCATAATGCATCAAATTTTTTTTATCTCCATTTTTTTGGGGGTTAGATTTTTTTGACACGGACAATGATGAGTCTGCACCCAAAAAAAAATCTGCACCAAAAACTTAATAACGATGAGTCTTTTTGGATAAAAATCAAGGGCCCATATGAGACCCAAATAGATAACGAGACTACATCCAAGCCCAAAAATCTTACAAGACCAAAAAAGCCCAAAATCTCAAAAATCTACCCGAAAGCTATTTCTGATTTTCTATTTGACTACTTGTAAAAAAATTGCTACTATAATTCTGAATTTCTGATAATAATAATACGAGACGTGATATATATATATTTTAGCATCTATTTTTAATATATTATAAAAATAGAATTTATCAATGGACATAGTAACAGGAAAGTGTGAATAATGTGCATCCATGGGGCAGAATTTCTGCGGATAAGAACTCATCTACTCTTACCATCCTCCTTCTTCCACTCCAAATTTCAGTTGCATTGCAATTTCTCATCAACTTTCTCAGTGGAACAACTCTATTAACCAACTCTTCTATCTTTGCAGATATTCTTTCCTTCTCATCATTTAGATTGAAAAAAGCAACATATATCTCCCCTGAATAAAATTCATTCAAATAAATAAATATATATGAAAAAAGAAAATCATTTTATCTTAGTACACACATTTATATACCTTCACTTCCATCGGTTGCAATCCAAGACCGAATCTTACTAAAATTTTGGGCTGCATCATTATTATTCAACCTTGTCACAGGATCAAACTGTCAAAATAAAACAAGTAAATAATTAATAATAAAAAGTAAATTCTAAGGTATAAATATTAAATAGTACAAATATGTTAAATTTAATGGTCAATTTTATTTGACATATCTTTTCATATGTACATGCATTAAAAATCAACGGTAACCATTATAATTATGTATTTTTGTATACTTTTACATCTATACCGAAAAGAGCACTAAAGAACATGATAATGAACAATAGAGATGATTTAACTAATAATTAATTAGAACTAACATGCCTCTTGATTATTTTTGCTGAAAGAGTTAATCCTTAATAATGTGGGGTTTGTGATGAGATTATATGTCCAATTATCAAGTCTTCTAAGATCTCCTCCATACATAAGAGGAGATTTTGCCATACACCACAAAGTCATCTGTAAAAAAAATAAAATTAAAATACATTTTGTTACAATTATTTATTAATCGAATAATAACACCCAATTAATGTTAATTAATTTAAAATGAATATGATTAACCTGAGTTCTTTGCTCATCTTGGGTAAGCCTGGTCAACCTATGTGGACCTTTATGAGCACCTGTTTGGGGAAAAAGAAAGGATATAACACTTTTTTAATTATTATTTTAATTTATTTTATTTTCTTCAAATTATTATATTATTATTATTGATTTATAAATTAAAGAAAGGGTTTTGTTGTATCTAACCTGGATCAGTAAGCCATCCAAATGGTAGCATATCTAAATCAGGCCATGATTTTATTCCATGAAAGCCTGCTGCTCCTATCAACTTAGCTTTAGCAAAATCCCTAATATAAATTAATTAATTAATAATTAAATTAATTAATTAATTAATAATATGATATTTTATTTGATTAATTAGTAATGACCTTATTGTATCAAAATGAGATACAATAGCTGGCCATTGATCCCAATCATCTCCTGTTATTCGGTATGTGGTAACTGCTGATGATTGAAGAAGTTCTTTGGCCATTTTTGGTGTTGCACTTGCTCCTGGAGACACACTAAGTATAATTGTCTGATTAAGCTCCTCTATAATCTGAAAAAATTAATTAATTAAATTCCAACTCAATATTAGAGAAAGGAGTATTTATATGGTTTATTATATGCTACCTGTGACACAACATTTATTTCATCCATATCCAAGTCATCACCAAACACACAATCAAGTTTCACTGCAACCAGGAAGGTATATTAATATAATCACAAAAATAATAATATTTATCTCATATTAATCAAATAATAATTGATTATATATTACCAAAGTCAACACCCCAAGAAGCATAGAGGTGATAGATAGATCTTAAAAATGCTTTTCCAGCTCTTGAAGTTGTATTTATTGCCATGAAACCATTACTCATCCATTTGCATGCTCTTTCAGGGATTCCTATGTCTTTTGCATGCCACTTCTTACCATATTCCTCATAACCTTCTCCCTGATCACCAATTAATTAGTTAATCATACTATATATAATATAGAGTAAATACCCAAATTAATCCCTAAGATTTTTAAAGTCCGACGGACACTTTAGTCTTTCAAATTTCAAAATACCAAATGCAGTCCTCAACGTTTATATTTACTAGATAATATAGTCCCTCTCTTAAAAAACATATAAAATTGAAGGGAATGTTTTAGAATTTTTATAATTTCTGAAGGATTGTTTTGAGAATTTCTTAAACTCCTCAGAAAAACAGGGACTATCTTGTCCTTCGCCCAATACAAATTATGAGCGAGGGATTGTATTATGACTATTATTGTCAAAAAAATAAATATATTAGAGATTGTTTTGTGTATTTTAAAATCTTAGGAATTAAAGTGTCTAATTTTAAAAGCTCCACTGATTGGAGTATTTACTCTATAATATATGATTAGAAATTAAAATTATATAATAATAATTAATTAATTAATTAATTAATTATTAATTAAATTATTACCGTATTTGTATCTAGTATTGGTGTGTTGGAATCATAAGCCTGAGTGCTAATTCCAGCCATAAGATGAATCCCAAACTTGAAACCCAAGCAATGTAATTCACTTGCAACTTTACTGAATCCAAGTCCATCAATGGAAGAAGGCCATCTTTGAGGGTCAGGAATCAATCGACCCCATTTATCAATGCTATCAAAACCTCGAGAATTTCGATCCCCTTTCTCATTCCTGAACCATAGGAAATCCACCACACCATACTGCATGCATGCACCCATTTATATATACTTACAACCAATTTAATTTATTATTAAAAGCTTTTAAATTTCCTAATAAATTAAATGTAACTTATTAGGTATTAATTCATCTTTAAATTAGTTCTTTACAAATTATATATAAATCGATTTCCCCTTCTTAAATATTCAAGGTCTCAATATAATATTTTTCCATTATTTTTTGTCGACGCGTGACACTGATTGTCATAATATTATTTGTTCTAAAACTTTAAATTAGTAGTATATATATATATATATATATATATATATTCAATCAAACCCTAAATTTTTCTGTGAGAGAAATTTTGATATGATATATGATGATATCACTTTTTTTTAAAAAAAATTAAAACTATAAAGAAGAAGCACATTAAATATTATAAGTTAAAATTTGTCACATTATTTAATATAGTGATTAGTAACTTTTTTTTTAGGATTAATTTGAATATTAATCCTTATAATCACCTAATAATTTAAGGTAGTTACCTGATATCCATGATGAAGTAGACTATGATGAAGTATTTCAGCATTTTGTATGAATTGTTGTTCAGAAATTATCCAACTGAAAGAATCATACGAATTCCAACCTCTTGGAGGGGATGTAACATTATTTTTTTTAATATGCTGAAATTGGTGTGACGATACACTGAAATAAATAAATAAATAAATTATTATGATCATGTATCACTTATTCTAAAAAATAAAATGAGGTAAGTTTTAATGCTTTAGAAGCAATAATAATTCAGACATACCTTGTGTTAAACTTTTTCAAACATTGGAAGTTTGTTGGCTGACTGTGTTTCCGAGAGCTTAAATACCTTTTTAGAGAAAAAAAAAAAAAAAAACTATCGTGTTTTAATATAATGAAATTATGAAAAGGACAAATGCATAAAAAGAGAACAGCCAAATTACTCAAATAATAATAATAATAATAATATTCTGATGTTTTATCCGAAAATATTAGTCAGTATATTACTTCTGTATTATATTAAATAATTTAATTAAATATGTTAAATTATTTAATAATTTTTATATGTCAAATTATTTAATAATATATATATATGCATGCAAGTAAGAACTAATTACCTGCATTATTAGAAATTAATTATTAATAAGAAAAACACACAACTACACATGACAAAATCAAGTTAAAACTTTTTTTTTTTAAAAAAATGAGAAGAACCAAAATGCAAGTAAAGAACTACTTTAATTTGAAGGAAATCTACACAACCAAACTCAAAAGAAAATCTTATCAAGCACATCAAGTAAAAAACCAACAATAACATATCAAATTAAAATTAAACCCCATAATTAGGAGAAAGAGAAGAAGAAGAAGAAATGAAGAAGATGATACATACCTTCCAAGAAAGACAGCTCCAATAACAATGGCAGCCAAGATGCAAAGAGCTAAGATCACAGAGACAATGAACCAAACCACCTTCTTCTTCTTCTTCATTTTTTTTTTTCTACTCACAACTCCTTCCACTATGCTACAAAGATGTATATATATCTTCAACAACAAATTAAATAAAGCCTTTCTTTCTTTAATTTTTTCTATTTTTTTCTGATTTAATTATTAAGATTTCCTTCATCAGATGTTAGTTGTATGCGATATTTCGATTAATTAGTAAACACATCTTAACTATATATAAAAGAGGGAACCGTCAGTTTAAAATCACGTACTAATACTAAATAAATGTTTTATTATTATTATTATCTTTAATTATTCTCATCTTTTTTTTTAATTATTATTAGTTATTCCTTAATTGATCCGCTAAGGATTGTTTAGTAATATATTAATTATCTTAATATAGAAAAATAATATCAATTTTTTTAATACAAAAAAAAAAATTTAAATTTGTGTTTCATTCATTTTGGGAACGAATAATAGATAAATTTGTTTTTAATTTGGAGATTATGTACTGAGTGGAGTTCCTTTTTAATTAGGTTAAGTGTATGCATCAAATTGGTTTGTGCTTTTTTGATGAGGCATCCAATTTTGTGAGGTGTTGGTTTGTGATCATTTGCATGTGGTCTCTGTAGTTTTGAGTTTTCACTCTTTCCTTTTTCCTATCTTTTCTGATAAACCATAAAAAAATATTCTCCAATAATATTATAGCTTCAATAATCAACCCATTTGAAGCAAATTAAAACTAATAGCCATTTATGTGTCATTTAGCATTATAAACTCATGTTTATTAGGATTAATATCTTTGATTAAGCTTTGTTAGTTGGGCTTCAGTTTGTTATTGGGCTTTAATCCTATGATTGGTATTAAGTTTGGGCCATGTCAAAATTTTAATAAACAAAAATTATTGATGTCCAAATAAAAAAAAAAATTACTAATAAACTGTATTTCTTTTTCTTCATTCCCTTTTTCGTTTTAATTTATTCACAACATAATCAATGTTTTTGTGCAAATAAATATGTATTATAGACAATTTTAGTGTGCAAATATAATAGTTGATAGAAAACGTATAAAAGAATAATTCAGGAAAAAAAAGGGAAAGAAAAGAGAGATAATAATGTATGTGATGATGATGAGAAAGATAGATACCAGATTGAGGTTGCCTTTCTTGTTCTTGTTCTTCCCAAAGCTGATTCTGGCCATCTTAGAGCACCAACTAACTAGAAAGAATGATTAACTAATTTTGTTTGTGGTTATTATGCTCTTGAGAGCAAAATGAAGGAATAATGAAATGAACTGAGGAGAGGATGGTGCACTATTCTACTCCTCCTTTTATATATTATTCTGTGTATGATAATAATAATAATAATAATAATAATAATAATGATGATGGGGAATTTGGAATAATGATTTAGGAAGAGAAAGAAGAAGGTGAACAACCATGGTGGTGATAGTGCATGTGGATTATTGTAGAAAGCACTAGATAAAACCTATGCCAAAAAAGTGGCCGTATATTTGGCATCACTAAAATCAACTTCAAAATATTATTGTGGGGTCACTAAACATGATAATTGATTCATTGCTTTTAACGAAACATCAAACTTTACCTAAGAAATATAATAACTACTTTTTTGGGTCCTATGCATGGCATGCTTCCTTAGTGCTTAAACATCCTACCTACAAAGAACTTGCATAGTTTGATATAATGCTACAACATTATGTTATAACTTAATACACCCATAATCCAAACCCTTCATCTAATTCACTTCTTTTACATGCATGCAACTTTTGACAAAGTCTAAAGTATAAACCATGTAAATTAAAACATAGAGTCTTAAAGAAGAAGCAAATAGAAATAGTGAGTCCATTTGATGATGAACTCTCACATACATGCATTATTTATTCATTGATTTTTTCTCTTTGTCGGATTGAATGTATAATACTAAAATTTTTGTTATAAAAGATGGTAATTGTGTTCCTATATATCTTCACCAAAATTTTTAATCTAATCCTTATAATTTAAAAATTTGTAATTTTATTCTTATATCATATAAAGAAATTTAATGGAATTTTTTTTTAAAAAATGAAAGAATCTTTTTTAATATTGTCTTTTTGTATTTAATTTAGTGTAAGATAAATTATTATGAAATATTCTAAAAAAATCTACAAAATTATAAAAATTTAATCACCAATTTTTATATTCACTATATACATTCAATTATAATTTTTTAAACTATAAAACCCTAATTAAAATTTTGATAAATGATTAAATCTTTAAAATACTACTAAACAATTGTCACATAACAAAAGCTAGCATAAACTTTTCAAAGTCCAAACATAACAAATATGACTCAACTTTACCTCAAGTACACCACCCTAGAAAACCACTATTGACTGTCCCCACTATTTTTTTTTTAATCTCTAATAATTGATCCATCAACTCATCAATTTGGAATAAACAAACATCTTAACATATATATAATCTTTCATCACATACACAATTCATTTTTGCTTCATCATCATCATCCATCACTTTGCCTCATTGGAGGAGTAGTGATCACCTTTTTTCAAGTTTCTTTTATTAGAATTGAAGTTATTATTATAACTTATAATCCAACAATGCTAGCAAGCCTTCCACCACCACCCTCAAAACAATTACCAATAACAAGGAATCAAAGTTCCTTAGAATCATCATCATCAAGTTTAAGGCCACATCCAAAACTATATCAACCAAGACTTCAAAGGACAAAACCAGTTATATGGTGTTTTGCAGGGTTATGCCTCCTATTCAGCCTCCTACTAATCTTCTTTGGAATTGTTATCTTGATTTTCTACTTAGCCATCAAACCAAGAAACCCAACATTTGATATCCCAAATGCAACCCTCAATGTTGTTTACTTTGACTCACCACAATACTTGAATGGTGACTTCATCCTCCTTGCAAATTTCTCAAACCCCAACAAAAGAATAGGTGTGAAGTTTGAGTCTCTGGACATCGAACTCTTCTTCTCGAACCGGCTTATATCGAATAAGACGGTGAATCCTTTCTTGCAGAAGCCAAAGGAGACAAGGCTGCAAACTGTGAACTTGATTTCAAAGTTGGTGTTTCTGCCTCAAGATGTTGGTGTGAAGATGCAAAGGCAAGTTGAGAGCAACAAAGTAAGCTACTATGTAAGAGGAACATTTAAGGTGAGGTTCAAGATTGGTTTGATCCATTTGTCTTATTGGTTGAATAGCATTTGTGAGATGGAGATGACAGGTCCTCCAGCTGGTGTTCTTGTATCAAGACAATGCATAACTACAAGGAGATGATTCATTGATTCATTGAATTTGAAGATGCATAGCATAACATGCTGCAAATCTCTCAGTATCTTCTTGTGTTCATTGATTTTTCAATGCTCTATTTTAATTTACATCTTATGGTAAATAGAAGTGTGAAAAAGACGAACGTAAGTTAGCATAGATGGACGAGGGTCCGTGCTCTTTAACCATTTCTCCTGGGTTCGATTTTTCCTAGAGGATGAGAATGGAGATTACTTGCTTGGGAGGGTCGTCCACTTTGTCTCTGCAGTATTTGAGGGATTAGTATAGATGGCAGGTGAAAAAAAAAATGTGTGAAAAAGAATATATCTTATAAAAGAAGAGAGAAAATTTACGAGATATATATTATTTGATTTTTAATTATTTATTTTTCTTAATGGGATTGGTGTGTATAATAATTAGTTAATTACAATTATTGGTTGAGTTATACTGGTATAACAGTGTCTTCTTTTTGGTTATGATTTACTGATAGGGATTCTTTGAAACTGTAAAAAAAAAAGTGAAAAGGACTCGGACAAAAGATTGATCATCGATGAGTATCAAGAATCAACTAAGATTTTGAATTGTTCATGTATAATTTATTATTGTAGTGTCAGCATTGCCTACCACTATATCATGTCTTAAACTAGAATCTTCAAAGCAAGCACTTAAAATTAGTTTAATCACTTTATAAATTATAATTAGCTGAGACACCAATAAAGCATATGAAAAAGTGTTATTAGCTTTAGAGGAATATCCTAATATCCTTTGAACATTACTTTTGAGCCATCAAAATTGCATGATGAATTCTTTGAAGCTAAGAAATCATAAAGTCATAAACATGTGCTTACAGAAACTCAATTAGTAGTAGTACAACTCTTCCATTTGATTTTCTTTCTTTCTGTATTTCCTTTTACTTTAGAAAAAAAAAGTGTCTGCTAATAAAATTTGGGTATTATTATTGTTTGGACATCATGCATAATGTTCAAATTCAATCATCCTATTTTGTAATCACATTTCAATTGTTTAAACTTCAAATTTCACATGAAAATGTGGCACTTTATTGTTCTGAGAGGTAGATCATCATGACATTGACCATTACAATTAGTTCAAATAGAAATTCATTTCGATGTTATTTTTTGTGCTATTTGACACCGAAATAATTTTTTATTTTAGTAAATGACTTGATTGATCAAAATAGGTGTACATATAGCATTACCGTATATATATATAAACTTTGAAATTTATAACAGATGTATGTATCTCAAAAATAAACATGTTAATCAGAAGAAAAAAGGCTTAAGTAGCAGCGTCATACACATTACAAATCAATCTCCAAACTAGTCCTTTTTTTTTTAAGGCTAATACTTGTAGCCCTT
>JASCZI010121070.1:50014-61899 GCA_036250425.1 Stylosanthes scabra | reverse complement strand
GAAATAATGACCTAGTTCTAAGCTTACCTAGACCATTTATTACTCAAGACATCATAACAGTGGACATCAGCAGTGGCACCAGCTAAACCTGCAGAGCAGATAATATCCCAGTCATGAGGATTCCAAGAATAAACATTTATGACCAAGTTTTTAAAGCTACAAGACATGTTCAGAAGAAGCTCCCTTCAAGCTAGTCAATATCAAAGACTTTCTACAACGGTGGAAAATAAAATGTGCAAATCCAAATGAACCGTTCATTTTGTGGGATTGCTCACAGGAAGATGAACAACTATAGTATATTAAGGTATTACCAGCATAACCAATAATGTTTTTGCACCAAATCAAGTTTTCAGCATCTTGCTACTGCCATTATTATGCACCATGAATCATGAATATGGAAATTCCAACTTGAATTACTTAGATCTAAATATTAAAACAAAACCACTTCAGAATTAAATGGCTACCAAAAGCATGATGATTGGAATCATTGAAATAGGGCATGGAAATAATTTCGAAACAGGATCTCGCTGTACTCTCCAAAAAATGCAATTCGTGATCAGTAACAGCTGAAATAAATACTCTTCAGAACATAAATTGAAATATAACATTCTAACTAAGTAAAACAATTTGGGTTCACAAGGTTTCCACACAACTGAAACAAAGATGTCACTCAATATTTATTTGCAAAAAGGGAAAAGCTCCAACCTCCTTTTCACATTCTTGAGCCTCTAACTTAGATAGGCTTTTCAGAGAAAATGTTGTACGGATGGTTAAAAAATGTTTTCAAGACAAAGTGATCAAGAATCCTATACTAAGGTCTAGTCCCAGTCCCACTCTGAATACACTTTTGTGTCCTATACCACTTCTACTGATACTGCAATTCTTCAAAATTAAATTAAATTTTAGCACAAAGTTTATTCTGCCTATGTATTATACTATTATCTATGCTTCAGCAATTTGCATAAAAGCTTGCCTTGGGGATATAAAACCATTCGGGATTTCCGAGGCTTCATCTAAAAGAGCTTAGGTAGTTAGGAGAGTTGACTCTTAAGTCTTACCAAGCTCACGGAATGAACATAATGATGTAGCATGGAATGGGCAATAACATAAGGAATCACCAAATCCATTTTTAAGATGCATTATGTTGAGTGAAAGATAGAAAACCAATGGAAGGTTCTTAATGAAGTTCCAACTATCAACTAATCATAACAAAAAATAAAGAGTTCTCATGAAAAATACTAAATTCATTTCAGTTAAATGCATCATATATGAGTTCTTTCTTTAAAGATGAGGAAGAGATTAGAGTAGCACTTAATGAGAATAATGGCTGGAAGTCATCCACAGTTGTTTGATCATGTGTGCAAAACAATAACATGGGACAAACTTAAAAAGTGAAGCAAATGGAAAGTAGTCTAATTAAATTGGGTGAAGACCACAGAAAGATTTACAAGGCTATAATCTAAAAGAGAAATCATGCAACTTGAGAGTTTGAATAGAGCTCTCAGATGTTGTTTAAATGCAAGCACGTAAACCCTATGTGTGGAATACTACTGCCGTTTTCGAAAGTTGAACAATCCAACTAAGGAATGATTGTAAATAACAAGCTATCTCCATTACATTCAATTATATTCTAATATTACCCCAACCAAATGAATAAAAGCCAGCTTTATGAAAGCAACAGTGTCAATGACGCAAAGATTTTATATCATTAGCAGCCAGACTACAAAAATGCACTGATACAGAATAGGTCTGAACAATCACCCCTTCCATCCCATATATGCATTTCCATGTCTTGAAACAACGATGAAGTAGGTATTTTTTATTCAAAAAGCCCTAACAATTAATAACTAGCCATTGACAAAGAAAGAAAAGCTCATGTGTGAATCCAAAATGCAATTCAACTTTAAAACACACCAACCATGCAAAATTCAACATACTCAGCCATGACATAACAACGAATGGTGACATATGCAAGGTAAAATACAATAAGATAATGAAGCACATACGTATTCCAGCATTTCCAGCAGACGATGGAGTCCCTGAAGCCGCAGAATTGCCTTCAAGCGCGGTTGCACCACCGAACAAGATCAGCCTGGGACCAATGTACCCAGGCGACCCCTCCTCTCCGACGGCTGCCACGGCCGTCAATGTGTGGCCGCACCGCGGCCCCGGCCCGTCCTCCTTCTTCTCAATAATCGCGTTCATCGCCGAATAAGTTGGCGCCAGCCTCGGCCCTATCACCGGACTCTGCTGTACCTGAGAAGGCGCCTGCTGTTGCTGTTGCACAGGCGGCTGAGCCGCCGCCGGAGATCCATCTCCTGAAGACGGCGACTCGTCCAGCTGCTCTGTCTCTCCCGCAGCCGGCGCCGGAGCAGCGGCGGCGGATGGATCGTGATCGGCCTCCTGCACCATCGAGGAATCAACGTCCATTACTTCAACCCTAAGATTCGGACAATTCCGTCAAGATCGGAGGTTAGAATTCCAGCAAAATCGAATTCCTAGCCAACATTTGGATTCGTCCCTCGGAATCCAAAGGCCTCGGACGAAGTCGCTCGTTTCGATAACAAACGCAACGGACTACAAAACACGAAAGGAACGAACTCAATGTTGACGAATTGAAACAAAGGAAGGGTTGAGCTCAGATCCTCGATTCTTCAATTGGAAGAGGGAAGAAACGAAACGCGTTTGGAGAATAGTAAGCAGCTGGGAGAAAAATCTTTTAGGTTTTATTTCTCTCTCTCTCTCTCTTCTCGCTTGCGTTTCTCTCTCTTCTGTGTTGAAAGTTGAAACCCAGAGAAAGAAAAGAAAAGAAGCGGTCGAAGAGGCAACGAAACGGGAAACGGAGACGATCTCAAAGCCACAACAAAAACTCACAACCCAAAAGCCCCAAATATTAAAAAATAAAATTAAAAAAATAAACAAGTTATTATATAATGTAAATACTAAATAGCTAAATAAATAAATAAAAAAAACGATAAAGAAATTATAAAATATTAAAATGCAATCGCTTTGTCTGTGCTGTCCCCTCCTCTCTCTAGATTTATTTATTTTTTAAAGGAAAAAAAGGCTTTGGTGTTTTTCTTTTTTTAATATTTTGTTTTTGGGTGCAGTCTACAGTGTTTTTTTTTTAATTTTTATCGTTGAAAAAGAAAACGGGGGAGCGGGAAGAACTGGGTAGGGTATGAAAGAAGTGTATGTGAATGAATGCGGCGGCAGTGGCGGCGGAGAACGGAGAGGAGTCAGCGATAATAGGGTGATTGTTAAGGGTGTTGGAATGTTCCTCATTGCAAGGAGGTTTGCCTTTAAATAGAGGGGTTTAAGGTTAACAGCGCAGCGATAACTCAGCACAGCAGAGTGAAAAACCACGCGCTTTACTCTCTTTTTTTTTATTTTACAATTACAATATTTGACTAATTTTATTGTAGGATACTAGGATCAACATAAAGTAGTGTGCCCAAAAAATGGAAATGAATCGCACGTATTTATTATTAAAAAGACTAGGAGCCAACGACCAATAAGAAATTAACAAATATTATGAGTAAATTAAAGTTTTTTGTCCCTAAGATTTGAGTCATTTTCTATTTTGGTCCCTAACGTTTAAAACGTTTTATTTTAGTCCCAAAATGTTTTAACTTTAATCAATTAAGTCTCAATCCTGGTATTTGTCTCTGTTTAATTATTTACGATATTTAGATTTATAAAATATGTTTGTGTGTCTTTCTCTGGGTGCCGTTTGCAGACTTTGGCATTAATGGCTCAGTTTGCCCTGGAAGAATAACTAAATATAATTAAAAATTAATATTAAAAAAAACAATGTAATATAAATAAAAAATATGTTATCTTTCATCACTTTGTGTTCCCACCTTGCCGATAAAATCCTAAGAGAATGAGACACAAATTTATTTTAGAGATCTAAGCATTGTAAATAATTAAATAGAGACGAATGCTGGAATTGAGACTTGATTGATTAAAATTGAAACGTTTTGGGACCAAAATAAGGTGTTGTAAACGTTAAGAACCAGAATAGAAAATGACTCTAGAAACCGAAACAATATTTTACGCCACATATTATATATGAGTTATGGAAAATAAGTCATATAAATTTTGTATAATAATTTTATCATTAGATATATAAATTATCGATGATAAGTTATATAAATTTTGAAAGATAATTTAATTATTAACTCCTAATAACTTTTTAACATTGATTTTATAGCACTATTTATTTATTATTAGTCTCACTTAAAAAGTGTGGGAGAAATTACGCTTTAATACAACAATTAACAAAAAAAAATAATAATAATAAGAGGATAAAGCATAGCTTAATAAGATCAGGCATAAGTTTTAAAAAAATTATGCACAACGTGACGATTTATTTCTTGGGTTTATTCATATTATTACAGAAATAAAAGATATTTTTTTCATTTCCATTGTTTTGTAAAAATAAAATAAGAATATATTAAAATTTGTTATTAAAATTAATTATTAGTATAAAATACATATAAATATATTAAAACAAGAAAATATTAGGTTTGTTTGTCTAGTAGTAAGAATTTTTTATTATCAATGGGTTGTATTTTTTAAATTTATTATTAAAATATCATCATTTTCATACTATTTTATTTAGATATTACCGATTTGCATTGATAGTATTTTTTTTAGGTGCCTTTAGAAAAGAAAAAAAAATTGTTGAATGAAATGCTAATTAAGTAAGCACAGGACAAAGGCCAACAAATATTTGATAAAAAAATTTGAAAAAATGACCACATTTTGATAATAAATTTTAGAACCAATGACATTATGTTATAATAAATCATAACTTGAGGTCAAATAAAAGATTTTGAATGATTTATATTACATAAACACCAAACTCTGATCTTTTGTATTATATTTTTAACTACATAGAATCTTATAAAACTCCTACCCAAATTTAATCTTCAAAAAACATTTTCTTTCCTACAAAACCTTTTAAACAAATCTTTAGAAAATAAGAATATCTTACAAACTATACAAGCCTCGATCGTTATGAGATCACAATATTGTAACTTCAAACTGATAGACATAAAACTTTTATCAAATAGATAGTGAAGATTTATTTTTAACAATCAACCATTAAAAAAAAGATATTATGTGCAATAGATATTTTCCTAAAAAAAATAGTTATAGTTTTTTTTTTCACCTGCAAAAAAAAAATTTGTTCTTTGTTTGCTTGGTCAAACAAATTAAATTGCATGGATACCTGGCTACATAATTATTTAATGACATATAACTAATAAATGGTACATACTACCACACATGACACATGGTTGACCATACTAGCATAATTGATTATCTTTTAATCCATCAATAACTTAATTGTTCCTTTTATGATATTAACTTAAATGCGCAATATGCATTTTAAATTTTGTGCATGTAATAATATATTTGCGATAAATTTTTAAATAAAACTTAAATTCACAATAAATTAATTCTCGACTTATTGTATTGAAAGATATTGATGAAAAAATAAAAAATAATGTGTAATATACATTAGACACCAAATGCGTGTCATATACATTATTTTCTTATTATTAGTGAAACTCCAATAATGATAATAAATTATATTTCCTATGTGCATCATTATTAATAATATTTTTATAATAATTAATAAATAACATTCAATCTCAAATGGTAGATATTAATACACATATTTTTATTTATTAAAATTTTCCTTTTCAACAAGAACATTAATGATGCTAGATATTTTTCTATTTATGTTAAAATATTTTCCTTTTCTTCAAAATGGATGTATATGTATACGTATCTACTCATATTAGTCAATTGTAGTATTGTACTACTCATATAATAACAATTTTTCATGAATCATAAAAGAGAACATTTAATGAAAATATTTTCCATATCAAGCAAAAATTCATTTTCGTTGACCACACCTAAAAATATTACCTTAAACTATAAAGTCATTTAATTATATCATTTAATTTTATTATATAATAAGTTAAACTTATTTTGGCCAAACAAACTTATTATATAATGTGCCATCTCATCTCATATAAAAAATAAAGGTTAAATTAATCCATAGATCCGTATAATTTTACGAAATTTTTAATTAGGTTCCTACCAATTAAGTTTTTATTAGAAAAATTTTTTTTAACAGAATATTCTATTAAGTTTAAGGTGAATATTACGGTATTCTCTTTTATTTATAGGGTAATTTATTTCTTTTAATTTATTAGTTCACAATTAACGTAATAAATAGTATTTTTTTAAGAATTTGATGTATAATCTTAATTAAATAAGGGTTTTCTATGATATCTTGTGTTTTTTCTTAAAAGATAAACAGATAATATAACATTTTCTTTTTCGTTCTTTCCTGTCATATAAAAAGAACAAATGATATAATATATCGCTTTTTCATTCTATATTATCATTCTAAATTAAATTCAATGAAAAATAGAAGATAAATAAGTAGTAATTTACATTCCGAACGTAAAAGAATATTTATTTATTAAATTATTTATGAACTAATATTATAAAGATGGTAAATTACCTTTCGAAAAATATAAAGTACTATAACATTCACCTAAGTTTAATACTTTTGTTACGGTAAAAATCTAATTAAAAATTTATATATGGTATAAGAATTTAATTAAAAATATATATATATAAAAATTTAATTAAAAATTTCATAAAATTATAGAATCTATGAATTAATTTTATCATATAAAAACATGTCATTTACAAACACCTAAAAAGTAGATTAGGTAGTTACGCATTTTCTTTAACACCTGAAATGAGCTTCTAGTAAATGTAAATGTAAATGATTTATGTTTATATAATTATATTAGATTATTATATATATATATGCTAAGGTCAATACTCAATATTTAGGTCATTAGAATCAAGGGCGATTCCATGATGCCAAATAGCGAGAGACAATAGATAGTTAGATACCCTCCAGTTAAATAAAGCCACTCATCACACTTTCTTAGACTTGCCTTTTTTCTTGTCTGTCTCAAGAACTTTTTTTCTGTTTTCTAGTTTTAATCATTTTTGTAAAAGTAAATAATATATAACACAGTTATTGAGTTTTTTTTATTTAAAAAATTTGATGTCTACTTGGATTTTTTTTCAGTTATTAATTGCAAGTGCGATAAGGAATTTGTGTTTGGCGCATCAAGCTAAGTATGAACGCGACTTTTATTATATTTTTATCAGCTCACTATTTTTTATAAATTGAAATTGACAAATTGTGGTGGAATCTCAAAGACCAAGTCCACATGGACCAATAACTTCCCATGTCATTAGTATATTATCATCATCCTCTAATCTCCAAACTCTTTTTTCTATAATCCTAGATTTAATCAATCATTACTTTATTCGAACATTTAACAAAATTGTTATGCCTAGTCATAATGTATTTGGGTATATATGTGTTTGTTATGTCATATAATATTCTTGTTTTTCTAATTGTTCATTTGAATTAATCATCCAAATAAAAATTGCAATAAAATCATGAAAATATGTGATTATAAATAAAATAAAATATCACTAAATATGTATTTGAGTGTCACATTATTCAATAAGAGAATCCAAAACTACCAACCAAGCAATCATTAGAATTTGCCATCTTATTTGATCATTTTGCATGGTCCAAGTTGACACATGCCTTAAAAGTTAACTAGTTAAAAGGTAGGTAAAAAAATTATTATGAATAATTTTAGGTGTATATTTATTTTATCTAGTTAAATTTAATTAAGTTATTTATTTTTTATTAAATAAAAACTTATTTTAATTTCAAATATAAATTTATTTTGATTTTATTTTTTTATTATTTGACATCAATATATAGTTTTCTATTTAGCATAAAAATAAATAATTTTATTGAATTTGATTAGTCAAAATAGATGTACAAATATCATTACCAAAATATATATAAAATACAAAATACATCTTAAAACATATAAACAACACGTATAAAAATAAATAAATACATAATAACTATTTTAAGTTTTTAACAATTGTTTTTTTTTCTTCATAAATATAACAAATTTTATAATCATTCTGTGGGAATTGACTATGAACATAATGTTATACACAATTTCATCGAAGATTTGATTTCTTGTGCAATTTATATGTTGTTGAAGAGAAGTTTATCGGTGCATTTGGTTTACTTTTATATATTATTTTTATTTTTAGTAATTTTATTTTTAGGAAAATTATAATGAATTTTTTTAATCTTTCTTTACAAAATTCCAAAAAAAGAAAATATTAAAAAATAAAAACATACCCTAAAATTTCCTATTGTTTTTTTTTTTTTTTTTGGGACTGATGTATTGGTTGATTTGGTTCAAAGAGGGGAAAGGACAAAATGATGCAAGCACTGAAGCTTAGAATATAGGAAGTGAAAACGACGCAACCTTCATCATAAGTCAATAACCATAACACACAAAACGGTATTTTAAATTTTATTGTTACAAAAACGATTTTTGAAGCTTTTATTTTCTTTTATTCTGATTTTTCCTTTCTTTTTTTTCCGAAAAAAATTAAATTCTAAATAAAAATGCCTAAAAAGCAGTGAAATGAGATTTATTACTAACTTTTAATTTATATGATAAATCTATCAACTCTTATAGTGAGAATTATTGTAATTAATTGTTTAGTATATATATATATATATGTATTCTTGATTTTTTTGTGACTATATATGTATTCTTGATTGAAAAAAAACATCATGTATATAGCTTCATAGACTTCCTCATATAAAAAAGACTTTCTCATGTAAGAAAGACGTCATATTTTTTAAAAGATTAATTACTATAAGGACCTTTGGAGTGATTTAATCTTTTAATGATTGTTATTCCTACAATGCTTTTACGGGAAAAAATTAAGCCTTAATTCTAACGAATAAAAAAGTTTAACCCAACATGGTTTAATTAGTATAATCACTACACTAAACTGTCATTTGCAAAAGATTTACAATACACCAAGATGTCCAGATAGTGAATTAGATGGGTAATTAGCTCAAATAGGACCATGATATGAACATGAGAATTTGAAGGTAATTAGCTCATATTTTCCTTCACAATAGTGAAAACAAAAATGCTCAGGAGAAAAGGAAATACAACATGAGAATTTGAAGGTAACAAAACTGCATGATCTATCTCTGCCTACTAACAAACACAGGTTTCCTTGGTTTCAGGGACTTCATCAGTATGGCATTTATGGAAGGCTTCTTCAGGTAACAAAACCCTGAAAACAGCATAATGATGGTTTAAACTCTTCTCTCCTTGTAATCTGTGAACACTGCCCAGGGCGCCCGCGTTCGGGTTCGGGAAAGCATAGAATATCCTCCTGATTCTTTGATGGACTAGGGCCATAGCACACCTGACATTAAGATGAAAGGGAGAATTTGATCAATGGTGGAAATCTATATTTAACAAGCTAGAATATGATCTTGTTAATAAGCTTACATTGTGCATGGTTCCCAAACAAGATAGATGTCATATCCGGTGCACAAGTAAGGTCGTTCTGACAGCTGATTGGATGTCTGACTTCGAGCTTTCGATTGATCATCATTCTCAACCTGAAAATTCCATAGTTCAATATGGAATGGATATTTTCATATTATGAATGTTGAAAGTTGGTCTGAGATGCCTCACTAGGGTCCAGATTATTGACAAATAAAAATTTTCCATAGGGACAATCCATAAGACAACCGTTACAAATATAAGTTTCGAGTAAATGCATGGTTCTGCCTCCACGACAATTTGTGTCTCTGCCATATTACCATATCCAAACGAATTGCCAACTTGATATAATACATAATACACAAATTCTATGGCAATGGGTATCCGTGGGGGCCGGTACCACTACCTCCGCCCCCATCCCCATTTATAAAATTGGCCCCCGTCCTCGCCCCATTCCCGTCGCGGGTCCCCATTTATAAATCCCCGCGGATTTAGCGGATATCCGCAGATATCCATGGATATTAATTTTTAACAAAAGAAATTAAAAATAACACAAATATATTAACCTTTAGTATAATAAAATAAAATTTAACATATTAAAATACAAATTTAATACTCACATACAAATAAAATCTCAAACATATAAAATAAAATAAAAATATGTTTTTAATATATGAATAAAATCTAACTTTTATCCATATATGTAGGGACGAATATGTAATTATAATCTTCGCGGGGATTTCGCGGGTACCTCTATCCCCATCCCCGTCCCCGTTTATTCGTGGGGATGGATACCCATCCCGTGGGGATTTCGCGGGTCCCCATTAGCCTCCCCATCGCGGATAACTAAGACGGGTATCCGCGGGTGTGGGGATTTTTGCCATCCATAAATTCCACGGTTCATTAAGGTCATAAAATCTTCCATAGCAAGGGCATAGTGAAACTACAAAACAGTTACAGCTCAAGTAAAAGATGTTTTGATTGCTTTGGGTATTTGAAATGGTCAACACTTAAGACAGATTAGCAGCAATATCTGGCTTTAAAATAGATGTAATCCCAGACTTAGATATAGGTGTACTTACAGTAGTACAAACAGTTTTCTGTCTCTTTGCGGGAGAGCTAGCAGAAGAAGGATTCTCGTGATCCAGTTCGATATATTTTTCTCCAGTATTTTGCTCACTGGGGAAAAGATATCTATCCCTGGCAGCCGATGATTCTACAGCCACCATGGCAGCATGCCGCAAAGGGTGGCAATAATACGAACCATGTGAATGCAATTGCTGCTTAGCCCACTGCCAAGGATATAAACACGCAACACCTGTATATGGTTGTTTGAGATGGTTGTTGGATTCATTTACTTGAAATGACTCATTTGTTGCAAATTTATTGGAAATAAGATCAGAACTAGAGTTTTCTTTGTTAGTGCTCCAAGCAAAAACCTGATCACGTGCACTTGAAATTATTTGCTTAGCTGAAGGATCCACTATGACTGCAGCATTGACTATCTAAGCAGATCGGATTTTAGGTAAGTATCAGCAGAAAAGCTAGACATCAACAAGTTAAGCCAGTACAGCCAGGTGTGCATTATTTCTTGTGTAAAAATATATGAACAGCGGAAAAAAACTACATATTTACCAAGTCATCAGATGTTGCCAACTCAATAGCAGATTGCATAAACTTAAAAATGGATTCTGCATTTTCGTCGCTAAACCCAGTAATACCATCAATGTTGCTGTGATTCAAAATGGCAAGCAAACACAAGAAGAAATCAGCTATTTTCATATAAGAATAAGAGAGGATTTTGCACTATGAAAAACGGAAAAACTGTAGAATAAGAAATATCAAGCTTACTAAGTCCTTGGATGATATGACGTTGGCCAAATTTTACATTGCTCTTGCCACTCTTCTTTTGATGATGCAGCATATTTGCAGACCTAATTAACAATTAAATCCAAATTAATTGTACAAACTAACTAACTAACGTGAAACGAACAAAAATGAAGAATCTATGGAATTCTAATCTAAACTCTCAACACAATACATTCAACTAAAACACTCTTCATTAATAGCGTATCCGAGAAAATATGGGATAGCCATTAGCCACCAAATAAAGTAGGTCCTGGAGCTTGCAATCATCAAACATGATAAAACCAAAAATTCATTCATATAACTGATTTCCAACTTCCAAGGTTCAAAGCATAATATGAGCAGGCATTAACTAGGAAAAAGAGAAAAACAAAATAAAAGAAGACCCACTTTTGTGATAAAAGGACTCAACTGAAAGGAACTAATCAATTCCTGGAGAGCAGGCGGCACGGTATCCAATTGATTGTCACCTTCAGATGCTAAACACAACATCACTGATAACTCTACTTGTCCTGTCAAATATTCTAACTGTCACCACAAGCCACTCACTTC
>JASCZI010121070.1:13833-25453 GCA_036250425.1 Stylosanthes scabra | reverse complement strand
ACCTTCCATCTCTGAAGACTGGCCGGTGACCAGTTCCAGTATCAGCACTCCAAGTTGGAATATTATCTTGCAACTCTTCTGCTTCATGCTATCTGAAATGGAAGATCAGATGAGGCAGGTAAGCACATTAATGTGAAGTAACTAAGAATAAGTACCTCGGTTTTGTTTTTTGTGTTAAGAGAAGTGACCTTCTGAATTCGGCATCATGACAGAATTCTCACTGGGAGTAAGAAGGCGAAAATCTGATAGCTGTAATCAGAGAAGAAAAATCTGATGTGATACTATTTCAACATTAAGGTGCTTTATTTGCTTCCGGCATGTCAATCAGATACAGGAGATAGTTTCAGTGAGAAAAAGAAATATTTCCTTACTTTAGCTGCAAAGTTCTCATCTAACATAATGTTGCTTGAGCTGATAGAGACATGATATGCTGGTGGATTGCTGAAAAGAAACAAGTATTCCTGCAGCCACAATCAACATAACAAAAGACCAAAATCAGAAGCACGTTTCGCACAACTTTTGTGAAACCTTAAAAAGTTCGTCACAGATATGAGTGACTAAACTGTCTCAGTATTCATGTTTCTACATTCATATCGCCAAAAAGAAAGAACTCAGAAACAAGCCAAGTCATACAGAACTATCTTGCAGATACATATTTAAGCTTTTGGTTTTCACTGAATGACACATACGACTGTTGGAAACACACTAAAAATTTTAATCTTCCTGTATACTAACATGTTTTAAGGGAGGGGAATTGAATATATACAGATATTAAATTAGAATCGCTTCCATGAAACCACATACCATACTTTCCAATATTTATTTTATCATAATAACCAAGGCTGAAAACATACTAAACAGTTCCAGTTTAGCAGGGATTTCACACGTGAGATTAACTTTTCATAGTCCTCAAATTACTTGCATTAGAAAAATATGATAAGAAAAGTGCAGCTTCAAGCGGAAACACATTAGGCAAATTTGATTCGTTGACAATATTTTGTTTAAAGAGCTTACCAGTGCTGCCACAACATCATTAGCAATCTGCAACCTCGTCCTCCAATTTAAGGGAGTCTTTAAGGGATCTGCCAGCATTCAAACATTTGAATGAATAGATAAATAAATAAATATAGTGCCAATCATTATTGAGATGCTCCTTTAAAATCCTTTTAACTTCTTTCAAAATTTACCATTGAGATGCTCCTTTAAGCTTCCATTCTCTATGTTATCGAATATGAGCAGTCTGCAGAGGTAACCAAATAAGCAATGCAAGAAGAAATCAGTTAAAAAATTTGTTTTACCTATCACATCTTCATAAAGGATACTGTTACTATAAAACGTTCTCTTTCAATTTTACATTGTCTCAAGAGTACAAAGATAAAAAAGGACAGTAAAGAGTTTTCCTTTGTTCATGGAAATCATATCTCAAGAACAATCCCATTTTTGAGTTTGATATATCTCATATTAGCATCTTATATATCTAATAGAAACAAATAAATCAACTTCTACTCTTGCTTGTAAGAAAGAAATCCCTATATAACATTGTTACATGCCAATTAAGCAAAGGGCAAAGCCTCTTGGTTCACATATATATAAGTTTATATTATCATTGTCAAGTGAAGCAGAAGATAGATACTATTTAGCTTCCAATAACCTCTTATCTTGTCCTACGGAAAACCCTTTGAGGGAGAGAAGATGGCGATGATGCAAGCGCCCCAAGAATTGAATTTGTCTGCAGAAAATATCATTTTGTTGACCAAAATCTTTCACTTCTTTGACCAAGAACACACCACCACCACCCTCCCCAAACCTGGCAGCATATGCAGTAACTTCAGAGTTGCTATAAATGACTCTCTGAAAACCATCAGTTGCCCTTTTGACATCCTTGTACGGAATTCTCCTCACAAAGAATACCCTACCTGAAAGTAACTCAACAAAAGAAAAACACTGTAACTATCCAAGTTGAATCAATTCAAAAGCTTTTAAGAATTAATAGTGGACTTCTGGTAAATATGATCGCAAAATTGCAGCATTCATACTCAATCAATCACTTTCAAATTTGTGAAAGAAAAAAAAAAGAAGCTACAGCATCCAAATTTTGAGCTACACAAACAAATCAACACAATGATGAGCCATTACAGCACTACAATCAACTAATTACAAAGCATTTAAGAGTTGACACTGACTAAAAATTGAAAGAATTTTTAGAGAAAAAAAGGATCACACTAAGATTAAGCAAGCAACAATTGAAATGCATTAGAATCATGAAATTCAGCTAAAAACAAACAAGAGCTGCACTCAATTATTCAGCAGAAGCAACAATGGAGTGAAAACTAAACTAATTTGGCAACTCTGGAGTGAATTACGCAAACATGTGGAGCTTTCACTTCAGCTGAAAGAAAAGCAATTAACCATAAAAAAAAGAATTAAAAACAAAGATTAAGAGAGGATTAACAGGGAGGAAAATTGAGGAACGATCGGTACCGGAACGAGATCGGTGAAGCCATGCAAGTAAGCGGCGGCGGAACTTGTGGATCAAGAGATGGTCCATTGTGATGGCGATGGAGATGATGGAAGTTGTTGCTGTCGGTTAACAGCAATAACGGAGTTTGTTGCGAGGAAGATAACGGTAACGCCGCCGTCAAGGTCCATTCTTCACTCTTCTAGTTAACTGCAGATTCCTTTTGCTTTCGATTTTCATTTTCATTTTGATTCTCTCTCTCTCTCTCGCTCTCTCTCTTTCTGTGATACACTCACTTACACGCTAACAGATTGCAGATTCTTTTCAACGCGCGTCACGCCAACCACTCGATTCGGTGAAATATTAAACAGAAGCAGTTAAACCAAAACCGTTTTTCTGTTTCTGTTTTGTCGTTTATTGGTTATATTAAGTACCAACTCATTTTGCTTTAAAATTAATCTACTGCTATATTTTCACATCTCTTATTTTCTTCTTATATTTTAATTTTTACGTTTAACTATACTATTTACATGTTATACGTAATTGTTTTTATGCTATTATTGTGTTTTGTGAATTTTTCTGTGCTGATATTGATATTTTTCGTATTATAAATAAGATGTATAAAAGTATATAATGGTATAAGTAATATTATCGTTTTTTAAAATTACATCGGATTTTAAGGAGAGGTCACATGAACTTGCCATGGAAATATGGAGTTAAACTAATTTTGAGACTGATTTTAATATACGTGTAATATGTTTTTCTGGCATTTTTTATCTCTATACCTACCAAAATGAATTTAGCATCTTTATTTTTTAGGGAAAAAGAAAAGTTAATTTTAGCATAAACTTGTTGAATTGGGACCATGCATGTGGTTATCTGATTATGCTGTCTCAATAGACAAAAAGTCCAGCGAGTTGAACATCATGACCCATATCCCTTATTAATTACACTTTATACACATGCCAGAAAACCACATGATTTTACCCTCTCATGCAACTTTAATTATTTAGCTCAACTCACATTTATTTTCTCTGAGCTGATCTTACACTAAGGGGTGCCTGCTATGATGTTATGATTTAGGTTTCACTTTCATTGGATTCTATTTGTACTCTCTATCCGAACTTCAGTCTTTGGTTTTTCTCTGTCTTGATGGGTTAAATTAAAGCTCGATCGAAATTACATAATTTGTCTGCATGTTACGTATAAAAAAGAATGTTCTCATTGCATTGATCCCAAACGCGTGCAATAACTGACTAAAATGAAACGGTAGGTGAAATCAAATCTCTAAGCTAAGTTTGCTTTGTTACGTTCTGTTCGTACAGGCCCAATATGGCTCATTAGGGAGCCCAAATAAGAGTGGGAATGACTTGACCATTGGACGAAGGGTTCTACCATGTGCATCGTTTTAGTAGATATTAAATTGACATCCGTAATCATTGATATGTTAATTATTTTTTACTTGTTGTGATTTGAGTATAAAAATATATATCTACTAAAAAGATGTATAAATAACATTATTTTTGGAGGAATTAATGAAAGCGAAAAGATATTATTTTAATAGCATAACCGTAAAGGTAACCACCTACAAGTACAAGGTAATGGGAAATGAAGAGGGTGTAACTGCCTTATTGAGAAGGTTCTAACTTCTAAGTTCCTAACTCACAAATCATTACTTGCACTCATACAACTTCCATTTATCTACATAATATTAGATTTGAAGAACCTCTTCTCTTCTCCAATAACTATTAACATGGAGTTCCAGTTTCCTCCAATTCCAAAGCTTTACCTTCTTTTATGCTTATCCTCCATCCTCTTACTTTCTTCTTTTCACGCTCATGCCAGTGGTTATCACTTCAGATACTGTGGTATATATATATATATTTTGCCTCTTATTAGCTAGTCTTGCTTTTGATCCCACTCTATGTATTTAGCATGTGTTAGGTGTTGGAAACTTAGAATGAGAATTGAAGTCTCTCTCACTCTATCCATGTATTGTTCATTTGTTTGACATACTAGTTATTGGTGAATATATTACTACTTCTTATCAGTTATTATGAATAAATTTGTGACTTTGTGAGAGCTTTGGTTGAAATTTTTAATGTGCAGCTGAATATGCAAACTATCCTGTAAAGATCTCTAGACTTGAAGTAACACCACATCCTATTGTGCGTGCAAGAAGGGCTAACTTTAAGATCTTCGCTTCTTCTGGTAATCATAATTTTTCTTCAATTTTTTCCTATTATTATATGCTCTATCCCAAGTTTGTTTTGTTTTGTTTTTCATGGTTAGCATTTTCATGTTGAAGTGATGGTTAGGAGAATTGTAATTTTCTTTACACATATGGAACTGAAAATAAGTCCAAATTTTTTATAACAACAATGTTAGGTTAAAAATGTAGATGTTCTATAAATAGTGGTTACGAATTTTTTTTTTGTTGATTGATTTATTGGTTAGAAAATTATAAATTACGTATACTTTTTTATTTTCTAATCAATTTTTTTGTGGTGCAGCTCATGTTATTTGTGGTGGGAAGTGGGTAATAAAAGTTTCATACATGGGACTTGTAGTCCACAAGAAAATGTATAATCTCTGTGAGGCAATGTCTTGTCCTGTTCATGCTACCAAATTTACGGTTACTCGCACCCAAAGGATGCCCTTATTTGCTCCACAGGTTATTCTCATAATTCAATTTTAATATTTTATACCCACACATACATATACTCTTGCTCTTTGCAATAATTCATTTTCCTTATTTTGAATTTTAATGTTTACTTTGCAATACAGGGCATCTACACCGTGGAGATATCACTGAGGAACAGAATAAATGAGCCATTCACTTGTATCATTTTTAATTTGAGATTCGTTTCTAGATTTTTTGGGGTCTAGTCTCTGAAGTTATCAATATTTTACTCTTTATTATCCATGTAATTAAGTAAATTTGTAATTGATCATAATAAGAAATTAATGTTAATGAAATATAGAGACAACACATGATATGTTAACTATACAATGTCAAATGTTTCATAGAATATATACAGAAGTAGTAAAACATATTCACGAATATAATTTGCAATAATCATGTTTCATTATGTCATATCATTCAAACTCAGCGGGAACTTCTAAGTTCTAAACCAAATCTTAGTCAGCCCTGAGCTCTAAAAAGATAATTAGCTAATATTAAAATTTAAAAATTACTAAAAACCAAAATTTAGTTGTTTATCCAAAAAGAATTTTGAACTTTGAGTATCTTTGTATTTTTGTTAAGAAGAAAAAGTTTAGGAAGAACCTGACTTATAATAAACTCATTAGAATATTCTTAAATGAATCACTAAGCCGGTTAAAAAATAGTTAGGGAATGAGGATTAAAGTTTTGCTTAGCTATTTCTGTAAAGCTTTGTTTGGAGCGAGGCATACTAAAAATCTGAGAGATATTTGACATGGATGTCTACATCCAAAGGATGTTATAGTGTAGACTTAAATTAATGATGCTTGACCTGTATAGAGATCCTTGATTTTTATTGAGCAAATAATCATAGATTATAGGGAATCTTTGCAGAATTATTCTTTGATGGAATAGGCAGGCGCACGCACATGCTTACATTAGAGGCCTCTTCATTTATTTTCTGACCATGTAGAGTGTCTTTCTTGTCGTCTGTATATATACACATCAAAGACAATATACTAGTAATAATACTTGTAATTAAAGCTAAGAAGCAATTTTATTTTATCAATTCAAGATAATAGTACTAGTAGAAAATGATACTATAAAATCAGGGGTGTAGTCCAAGCTTTTTTAAAAAAGAAGAAGAAGAAGGAATTGTTTCTGTGAGGTAGGGGTGCACATGGCCGGCCGGGTTTGACGAGATCCGAGCCCGGTCCTAATAACATGGGTTCTAACATTTTTACGTAAATATAATATCGGGTTGGATTTGATAAGACCCAGACCCGATCCTAATAGACCCGATATAAATTAATATATATAAATTTTATATAAAAAAGTAATAAATTTTTATTTTTAAACATTAAATTTAACAAATGTTATATTATGTTTATATCAAAATTAATTATTTTAAAACAAAAATAATATTATATAATATACAAAATATTAATAGAAGTATAAAAATATAATATTTGATCATTAATCTCATTTAAAATACATTTTTAATTTAAAACAAGCGGTTTCGAGCCAGGTCGGATGACCTGAAGCAAAACCCGAATTCGGCCCAAACATCACACCGGGTCATAAATAATAAACCCAATCCGACATAATTTACACTGAGTCCGGGTCTTGTGCACTCCTGTGAGGGTTTACCGACTTGCCGGGTTGGGGACGGATTATCCTCAGAATTCAAGATGAAAAGGTAGACATGTGCATGAGTTTTGGCTCATCACGTGAACAAGGTCCATAGCAACAACTTTATCGCACGGTGTTAGTTTAAAATTATGAACAGCTCACATAAGTGTGTGACTCTCTGTGTAGTTTTTTTTTTTTTTTTTGAGATCCACAATAACCCATTTTTTATTTTCAATAAATTATGTACAAAGGGAGATTTGGTTACCATTTTCCTAAGTGGGCTAGAAAAAATGGTAAGTGATTTACGTTACTTAAATATCTGATCATAGACTGGTATGCTAAGAATATCCTGAAAATTCAAATTTTTTTTTTGTAGATTAGAGAGTCCCAAATAGTATAAACATCATTTTACTTGCTGATAGTTGTGGGATTTTATTCCCACATGGTTTCTAGTTTGTTTCTTTGTTCCTGGCGCTGACTCCCTTTATACAAAAAAAAAAATTTGATCATATGTTTAAATTAGAACCGTATTTATATACAGAAAAGAATATGATTATATCAAATTTTTAAAAAAAAACATTCAGAAAAATGTAAATAATTAATCTGGATTTATCGAATTTAAGATATCCTCTATTAAAAAAATATTGTGTCATACTTTCATGTGTTATTTCTTTTATATATATATTTTTTATAAGATCTTGAAAAGTCATTTGCGATAACCCTTGTTTTCTATCTAAAAAAATTAAAAAAGGTAGGCATTATTGAAAAAGAATTAAATGATCGTAGAAAGATTTCTCAAGATCTTGACCATTTTCTTCCCTGCCTTTCCCATGGAATGATTGTGTAATGGACCCATGAAATTGGTAACGATATCCCTCCCCACATTGTCTCCTTTTAAATTCCTGTTCAATTTTGTAAAAAAAAAAAAAATTTCGCGTTGAATGTATTACTATTATTATGTTCCTTAACATTTATATGTTTCTAAAAAGTTTTAAAATGATATTTAATATTTAAATATATTTTTACAACAAACAAACCTTATTACTTAAACACACGAAGTTTACAATAATAGAATTATGCAAAAGAATTAAAGAACCGCTTAATTTACAAAATATATAAAATGATAGACATTTTTTGTACATCCCACGAAAACAATACACTAGTATAAATAAGTATATAGAATTCATGTACTCTTAAAAAAACCACTTGATCAAGAAAGGTTTGTATTAATATAAAAATGACTGAAAAATAAAAAATATAAATAAGGCACTTGTAAATATATAAATGATAAATAAATAAATAAATTAATTTTCCCTCCTTTGTAAATTGCATTGCATCCTCTTCACAGAAAATGGTCTCCACTTGTAATTAGCTCCTTTCTCTGCAAATCCGTCGCTCCTCTCTTTATGTATTGTCACGTTGTAATAACACTACACACCACATTTTTTTGAATCAAATTCCAAATCTCTCTCTCTCTCTCTCTCTCATGGAGAGTGCTGCTTCCGAAGATTGCTCCGATAACACTCAACGACCGGACTCACACAACGAACAGCGAGTCTATCTCGTTCCTTACAGGTCAAAACTCAAAAGTCAAAAACCATTTCGCTCTCTTTCTCTTTCTTCAATTTTTCAATTCCATTTCCATCTCAATATACGAATTCTCTGAATTCCAATCTTCGTTTCTCCGCGCCTCACAAAAATCAAATCTCGATTGCTCACATGCTACTCACTTCACTAGCAATGCTCCTTTAGGGTTTCCGCACTCTACTGAATCAACTACTATGTTCTGATTTAACTTTATCTGTTTTTCTTATTATAGTTGGGATCTGAACTTGTTTACATTGGTTGAGCTTGAATATGTAAGCTGTGAAGGGCGTTGATGGATGTTTCTCTGTGTGTGTGTGTGTGATTCAGGTGGTGGAAGGATGCTCAAGATTCACCAGCGGAGGATCCGGAGGAGGAGGAGAAGAAGGGAGTTGCGTATGCATCTCTGCCCGGTTCTTCTTATGCTGGTCCAATGAGGATCATCAACAACATCTTCAACTCGGATCTCGTGATGAGTCTTCGGAAGGAGGAGGATTCGCAGGACTGCCGCGATAACGGCAGTGAAGTGAGTGTGTCTGGCAGGGACTTTGCATTGGTATCTGGGGATATGTGGCTGCAGGCACTCAAGTGGTGAGTGAGTGTTCTCCAGTAAAATCTCAATTCAGCCATTCCTTTGTGTTATTATGCTGTAGTTAAGTTATGTGGGGAGTTTAAGTTAGAATGCGTAGTGATGCAGTCTTTTAGCTTTAACCTGTGATTTGGATCCCATCGATTTCTGAAACTCAGAGCTGGATTGACTGATTGACACTTTGTACTGCATGAGCTTCTCCCATATTTTCTTATTTATGTTACAGCTTTTTGATGCATTTTCATGCTTATGATAGTTTTAACAGTTGACTCTCTCCATAGAGTTGAAATAACAATCCTGTATGCCAAATATTTGTGGAGAATTGGAATATTTCTACTTCTCAGATAGAATTTCCTCTTTCCGGTAGCGAGTTGTATTTCCTTAATAAGTTTATCGGATTTTTCCCCCTCTTTAGTTTTGCAAGTATTAGACTTTAATGTTTACTTGCAATAAAAGTAGATCTTGTTGCTAGCGACTAATGACGTTTAATTTCTGATATTTCACTTAGGCATAGTGATTCAAAAAATGTGATGAAGGATGACAAAGGCTTTTCAGCTGCTGACGGTGATATGGCAGAAGTCTATCCATTACAGCTCCGGCTTTCTATTATGAGAGAAACAAATACATTTGGAGTGAGAATAAGCAAAAAGGTATCTCTCTCTCCTTTGAAAGCTCCTGTTTCTTCTAATTCCTCTTTTTTAGTGAAGTTCTTTTAGCATCGTTGTTGTAAGAGTTGTAGCTATAGATATTTGGGTTGGTTGATCTTGTTTAATTAGTCTATATATTTATATATTATGCCCATTTAAAAGAGTTATTTGAGATGGAAATTATTTCACAATTGAACACTTGTTAGTTGTTGTAGGTGTTGCTGTGTGTGTTTGTATACATTTTTAGATGGCTTAGTCTAATATGATTCATGCATGGTTATGGAATGAGCATTTCATTGTTCATTGCCATTTTTTTATTCAGATAATCAGATCCTAAAATTCCTAATCTATTCTTCCCACCTTCCTTTTAGGACAATGCAATTGAGCTTTTTAAAAGAGCTTGCAGAATGTTCAGTGTGGATTCAGAGATGGTAATATAATGTTTATTTTACAGTTTTACTTATCCTTTTTTATTGATAATTTCATTTTATTATAATAAATTGACTATCTTTTATCTTGTTATTGAACAGTTACGCATATGGGACTTTTCAGGACAGATAACCCTTTTTTTTGCAAATGGAAAAAATCACTTCCCGGTAGACTATCAAAGGCAATCTGATCAGGAGGTATGGGTTATATTAGAGTTTTTTAGTGTGTGTGTGTGTGTGTGTGTACATAGATTTCTTTGTTTATGCTCGTATTTTGTAATTTTACTCCCTGAAGGTCAGAATTCAAATATAAATTTGCTGACTTAGCTCACTAGTTATCTAAGATTGATGTTTTCCATTGTAATACTGTTGGATACTTTATTGGATTTTTTTAGAATTTGTTGAAGAAGAATGGCTTTAGTACACAAGTCCCCTTGAACATAACATTCACTGTGTTTCTTATGTATCTATGTAATTTTTTTATTGTATTTATTACATATTACACGTGACCATGAAAGCTTTAGAGAAATGTTATCGTATGCATATTATTTGTGTTAATATCAGGTATTGCTATATTGACGTTTGTTCCACTGGATAAAGAAAGTTTTGGAATGTCATTCTTTTATTTTAATATGCAAGATAAAATGTTTCCGGGTCTTTTTTTTTATATATATACAAAAAAGAACTTAGGGTTCAATCATTTGTTGACTTTATTAACTTGTAATCAGATATTAGCTTTGGACTGTGGACTAAAATGATGGCAGCTTTGTACACAACTCAGAAGCTAGTTGTTCCTTAAGCTATCCCTATTCAATAAAATTTTCCTCTCTATCCCCTCTCTCTCTCTCACTTTCTCACTCATTTTTTCCACTACAAGTTCATAGTAATTCTGTCTTTCATCTTTTGTCATTTAGTTTATTGTTTCATTGTCTACCATTGCCAAGAGTTGACCATTTAGATTTGGTGTGTAGATGCAAGAACTTGAGCTTCACAATATTTAGGGTGAAAACCATAGTTTGTTGGGTTCTGGTTGCTTGAATTTTTATATTTTTTATAAGTGTGGTAATTGAACTTTCTGTCATAATATTTTTGGTATGATTGTGCCTTAGTCATTGGGTACAGTTGTATTAAATGGCTTATGGGCCATATTAATGTGTGAATATGAATTATGCACAGATTCTTCTGGAGTTGCAAGTTTTTGGCTTGTCAGATTCATTGAGATGTAGAGAAGGGAAAAAAGATGAGACAGCAATTTTTTCTTCCAGTGCATCACTGAAAATGAACGGTACTGCAAGCAGTATGAATTCTAATGGTGTGCATGGCAATTCTTTGACTTTCTCTTTGGGCCCTGGTGAAGCTGGTACCTTGGGATTGATTGGTTTGCAAAACCTTGGAAATACTTGCTTCATGAACAGTTCCCTCCAGTGCTTAGCACATACACCAAAGCTTGTTGACTATTTTCTTGAAGATTATGGTAGAGAAATCAATCATGATAACCCGTTGGGCATGAATGTATGTGATCATTTCATTAATCTCTCATAATTTATTGTCTTTGCTATCTCGTGAGATTATTTTGCTGGGAACTTCTATGCTTTTGACATCTTGAACTTTTTCATG
>JASCZI010121069.1:52697-67552 GCA_036250425.1 Stylosanthes scabra | reverse complement strand
GACATGTACAGCTTCCTGACTCAGATGCGGAGTGGCGCATCCGGCTCAGGTTCGATGCCAGACATGCCTCCCCCACCGCCTCCACCGCCACCACCGCCTCCTGCTCTGTCACAGACTCTTGCTCCGTCACAGACGCCTGCTCCTTCACAGACCCCCCCGTCGCAGCCTGATCAGACCACCGGATCCCCCCACCATGATGATGACACTGACTACATATGATTTGTTTTATTAGTTTCTTTGTTTATATTCTTTTTATTCGATTATTGTTATATTACGTAGTTCTTTTATTGGATTTTCCGGATTTTTTAGATATATATTTTTTTTCCTGCTTTATTTAGTAGATACCTAAATTAATTTCTTACAGGTCAATATAAAAAAAAAATTTAAACCACAGGAATATTACCGACGGCCAAGCCGTCTGTAAAATAATCAAAAATATTTAAGATTCTTCATTTTTATCGACGGTTTAGGCGTCGGTAATAATACTTGAATTTTTTTGCCAACGCTTTTTGTATCGACGGCTTAGCCGTCGGTTATATTATTTTAAAAAAATAAGGTAACGAGAATATTATGGACGGTCTAATCGTCGGTAATATTAATTTATTTTATCGACGGTTTATCGGGGCCGTCGGTAATAATTACCGACGCAATTTACGGTCACGCAAAATTACCGACGGCTTGGCCGTCTGTACGGCCGTCGGTAAAATTAACGTATCTTGTAGTGATAATATATATTAATATATAAAATATATATTAAAATGAATTAAACTACACATATATTTATATATTAATAGTAGTTGATTTTGATGTGTAAATACAATTTTTGCAATTTAATATATTGATTTAGAGAGTGTGTTTAATCATTCTCATGTAGTGATGTTAAAACTAATATAACATTAATCAGTTAAAAATTCATATAGACCTAGGATCAATTGTTCCAGTTATCCAATTGTTTACAAGTTAGAGGAATTAGTCACCGTAAATATTAAACAATTAAACTATGGATATATGTTTTGTTTTTCTTATACCAAAATGATAATAAAAAAAATTCCCGCTACTTACCCATCATTTTAGTAAATACCTATAATGCATGAACACTCACACGGACACGGAACACGATACGACACGCGACACGTCGATATATCAATCTCAATTTTTCAAAATATAATGTATTTTCAATAAAATTATAATAATATATTGACATTTTATTTATATTAAAATTTAAATTATTATTTTTAAGTATTTTAAATATTTTTTTTAATTATATAAAATATTTACGATAATTTTTAGTTTGAACATAGAAGACACACGTGTCAGACGAGTGTAGTTGAGTGTCTCCAAAACGTGTCCGACACGTGGACACGCCAATTTAACGAAGTGTCCGTATTTCATAGATAAATACCAAATTGATATCTGTATAAAAATGCGGTAATTACTTAGTGCATTAACGACATTGTATTTATTTTTTATATGGATGTAAATTTGGTGTCGGTAGGAATAACATTATTCCAAAAACACACTTTTTTCTAACTTATTATTTCTAATTAATTGAATAATACTAGGGTAAAAAATTTTAATTTGCTAACACGACTTCACATAATTAAATGTGAATATCAAGTAAAACTTTTTTTTTTTTTTTTGGTTTAGACAAGCAAAACTTCTTTATCCTACATCTATTAAAATACCAAACATTTGCTATCATTATACATTTTGAACGAAACAAAGTAATCGACTAAAATATAAAAAAAAAATAATGTGGCCTACAACAAATGAGAAATGTCAAGAAGGAAAAAATGGAAACAAAGAAAAAAACAACTGTATTTTCCAAGAAAAGATTCGCACTTGCATGTATTAATTATCAATTAATTCATTTAATTTCAACTGATGATATTCTATATTCTATATATGTAATCTCATACTTCTTGACCGAATATAACTTACATGTTTAATATTATAAAATTGTTTAGTTAACTCATATATTTAATAATAATTCCAGCATGCGAGTATTTTTTAAAAAAAAATGAGATAATTAAGAATAAGAATAATTAGTGCATATACACTAGACTTACCCCAATTCCAGAAAGCTTTCCATTTGCAAAAACACCACCACTATGATCATCATCATCATCAACCACCATTGACGAATAAAAAGCCTTCTCCTCAAGTTCCCTCCTAATTAATAAATCCTTTGCGGCCTTTTGCATTCCGAGAAGGAGATTATGCCACGTGTTTATTCTGGACTGGGCCTTGAGACCCAATCCTAATATATCCACGTGTCCCAAATCCCTTTCGGTTACATGAAGTACCTCGACCGGGCACGCCCCATTGAGGGCCCACACGAGACACCAGCAGAAGCCCTTCGAAATCTCGGAGTCACTGTCAGCACGAAACCAAAGCTTGCCGTCGTTGTCCATGGCGGAAACAACCCACACCTGCGTTGAGCATCCGGAAATCCGATTCTCCGGAACCCGATCTGAATCTTCGAATGGCGGCAGCAACGATGCGTAATGCAGAAGCCTCTTCACGCGCTCTATGGGTTCCGTTAGGGTGTTGAATTCCGAGGTCAGACGGTTAAGCTTGACGGTGATGGAAGATGTGGTTAACGGTAGTGACGGCGCCGTTAGGATAGGATGGGTTTGACGTTGACTTTTTATTGAGGAGGAGGATATGATTGGTGGTTTGAGTTTTTGATGTGTTTTTGTGGTGAGTGGGGAGTGATTATTATTCTTGTTTAATGGTTGAGTGAATAAGTTGGTGTGAGATGCGGTTATAAATGGTGGAGAGAGCATTATTTTTTTTTTGTTATGTATGGGTTTAGGGTTTGTATTATTGTAAGAAGGAAAAAGATGGAGGGAAATGAGGGAATAGTGAAAATTGGATCCAAGAAGAGGGGAAGAAAGATTGCATGTTGGGTTCGTGAGGGGGAGGCAGATATATAAGGAGGGGCCACTGGCCACCTTCCACGGGCAGAAAGTGATAAAGGAATCCATGTATGATGTATGTGTTTACGAAATAATTAAGATATTCTTTGATTTTTTTAAATAAAAAAAGAAAAAATAATTAAACAGAATAAAATATCCATTTATCTGACGCACTCAGCAGCCTCCACAGTGTAGACTGTAGAGTGTAGACCATTCTCCCACTTGAGTTTAGTTGAAGCTTTACATAATTACATACAGGGGTATCACTTATGATTTTTTTTTCTTTCAACGTCCAAGTATATTCACTTTTTAGATTAGATAATTATGCGATGGATAGAGAATATAATATAGGAAGTGTTTCCGGTATACTCTGAAATTAGGTATTTTTGTGTTTTTAACCGTTGATTTTAATTGATTTTAATTATAAAATATATATATAATTAAGATCAACGGCTGAAAATACAGAAACATCGCTGTTTTTGGATATACTTGAAATATTTTCTATAATATAATTATTTTGCATTAGGAAAGATAATTAAATAACGATATAAAATAAAATATTTTATACTATCATTATATCAAAATTAAATACTATTCTTAATTTTATTTTTTTTACAAATATTTACATTTTTTCATTTTATAAATTGTGTGTATGAATGTATACAATAATATTATAATAATACACGTAGATTAATTCGCTATTCAAATATTTTCCACAAAATTTAAATTAAATACACAAGTTATTTGTCAAAAACAAATCTATTGATATTTATAAAAAAATATTGTTTTTTTTTGGTCCATTTTAAACTTTTGAAAATTTTTTGGGAGTTTAATTGATACACTAATAATCTAATCTAATCTATTTTATATTGTCTTGAATTGTGACTTTTGTAATTACAAACTTAACAATACATAATTAAATGCAAGTAAAATTATTTTATATTATTAATATATTAAAATTAAGTTCATATTTTTTTTTTAATTTAATATTTTTATAATATTAAAAAGAAATTCACACCTCTTCTTAAGTATAGTAGAATCTAAAATTTCATTGGTTAACTTTTAGGATTAAATCTTGAGAGGATCCATTTCCACTTTTAAGTGGCAGTGACAATGTGACATTATATGCTCCACATAGATACATAGCGAGGCAAATCATGAAAATATATAATAATTAGGTACTATTTGATTTATGATACTAAGACCCCGATTGAGTAAATTCAGTATTATGTTTAAGAGTTAGAGAAAACTAAAATTTTATACTTTGTTTTTAAAATTTTAATTTCTTTAATATTCCTACAAAGTGGGAATATTGTTAAAGATGGCTACGTGTATAAATGAGCTACAGTTCAATTAGGCATTTCTCAATTAGTAGTAGAATTTATTGTAAATAGTGTAATAGGAATAGAATCAATTAAGCATATTATGAATGTGATGATTATTTCCTTTCTCTTTTGACTCTTTTTGAAAATTTTCTATTCTCCCTAATTTCTATCTTCTTTCTTATTTTCCTAATTTCTCTTCTATCAATTATCTTCCTCCTAACAATAGTGTTTTCATTAGCTATCATTTTTTCCTTCTATGATAGTTTTTCTGGCTCAATTATAGTGCAAACTGGCACTATTAATGAATATTTTGATGAATTTTCAGCTCATGTATATAGTGTTGGTGTCACAGATCTAGAAATTCTAATTTCTTGTTTTATCAATGGATTACAACTTCAGATTCATAGGTAAACTTTTGGAAAAAAATTACATGTCTCTGTTAGATGCTTGGCTCAAAGCAAGGATCCATGAATTAAACTTGGAGGAAGATGAGAAAAAAATTCAGAAACTCAAGTTCAAATCCAACAAAATTTAGATCAAAAAATTCAAGAATATGAATCAGAAACTCAAATTCAGCAAAATTCAAACTCAGAAACAGAAAATTAGAAACTAGAATTTGAAATTGAGGAAGGAGATGCATCAGAAATCACAGATCCAGACACAATTCAACAATCAGAGCCAGAAAATAAAAAACCAAAATCATCAAGATGAATTCCAGAAACTACAACCTTAGAGAACTATTAGAAGTTTGTTTTATTATAAACTTATATTGTGGTTTAAATGTAATTATAGATTTATTATTAATGATTTAATCTCAACCGTTGATGCTGATACTTGATGGACGCATTAGATTTAAGTAATTAACACAAATAAAGATGGTTTTCTCCCTACCCATCACATACACGACGTTACTGTTTTATTTTATGAAGAAAAACCACCATCATCATGAACGTTTGAAGAAAGGGAAAGGGAGAGAAGCCAGTCTTGAAACAAGTCTTGTAGTTTTGTTCAAGTTCAATATCTAAGTTCAACCCAACTATAACAAGGTTAACTATGACATCCAATCCAGGTATGAAAATTACAAGTTTTCAAAATCTTATTTAACGCTTTTATTTAACTTCAATTTCTACATGGGGGTATCAGAGCATGTGTGGTGAAAATTTATAATTTTCTATTTAATGAAGATATTATGATAATGCTCCATATTTATTACTTACTTATAATTATTTTTTAAATTGGATTTCAAATTGGCATGCCATCAGATTTATGGTTATACTTATTCTTCATGTTTTATGTTGAGAAATTTAATTTATATTCATATCATGAATTTATATATTTTGAGTACGTGTATGTATTATTCAGAACTGCTAAATTAGTATTTGAAATCCTATTCTTGAATTTATTTCGAGTATGAATACATATTTCTTTATGTACTCATTTTGAGAAAGAAAAATATATTTATAGTATAAAGCTTGTTACTAATTGTGTTAGTTAATTTTAGAATTAGATTTGGTCAAAGGAAAATCTTTTCTATTATTAATGAACTTGTGAGTTTTATTCTTGAATCAAATATATGTATTGTCCAAAGAGAGTATATGTGTTTGTAGCAATCAAGTCCCAACTAAGTAACTTTTACCCACTTTCAATAGCCGTGCGAAATTACCCACTTCCCCACTAAAAACACGCTTTCTCTTTCTTCTCTGCAACTCCTCCTATTCCTCATTCTCCTCTTTCTCCTTCTTCTTATTCTTCATACTAGTGTGTCACCATCACTGCCGCTGTTGCCGTCGTTGTCGTCACTGCTGCCGCCATCGTCACTGCCATCATCGTCGTAATCTTCTTCTTCTTCTTCCTCCTCTTCCATTTATTCTTCTTCCTTCTCCTCCCCCTCCTCCACTGTTACCTTATTATTATTGTTGTTGTTGTTCTTGCCATTGTTGTTGCTGCTGTTGTTAATGATTTTCTTCTTCTTGAAACAGAACCAAATTTTCTTAAAAACAGAACCGGATTTGTATATAAAACAGAATCGAATTTTTAGAATAAAAAAATAGATTTTTTTTTTTAAATCGAACCAGATTTTTTAAAGAAAATAAAATAGATTTCATTGAAAAACAGAACCAAATTTATTTGAAAAATAGAAACAGAAAATCTAAAAGGAGATCTAAGTACATTTGAGTACATAATAAAAACAACAAAAACATAAAACATAAACACAAAACAAATCAAAACTTAGAATCAGATTTCTTATAAAAACAAAACTAGTTTTGCTGAACAAAAGAAACGAATTTCTTCTATTCTTCTTCTTCATCATTTTCTTCAATAAATTGCATCTCATTACAAAAATAGAACCCAATTTTTTATAGAAACTGAACCGGATTTGTCAAATAAAAAAAAAAAACATATTTCTCTTTTCTTCTTCTTCATCATCTTCTTCAATGAATTAAATCTCATTTGAAAAACAGAATCTGATTTCTTATAAAAAACTGAACCAGATTTAAAAAAAAAAACGTAATTCTCTTTTCTTTTTCTTCATCATCTTCTTCAATTTCTTCAATGAAATGCATTTTATTTCAAAAACATAACCGGATTTCTTATAAAAAAAACTGAACCGGATTTGTCCCAAAAAAAAACGTATTTCTCTTTTCTTCTTCATCATCTTCTTCAATAAATTGTATTTCATTACAAAAACAGAACCAGATTTTTTATAAAACAGAACCGGATTTATTGAGCAAAAGAAACAGATTTCTTCTTCTTCATCGTCTTCTTCAATGGAATGTATCTCATTACGAAAACAAAACCGATTTTATTTTAAAAACAGAACCGGATTTCTTTAATAAAAGAAACATATTTCTTCTTTTTTTGTTCTTCATCATCTTCTTCAATGAAATGCATTTCATTACAAAAACAGAACCGGATTTTCATTATAAAATTGAACCAGATATTTATAAGAAACTAAATCGAATTTTTATGAAAAAATAAACCGGATTTTCATGAGAATTAGAAGCCCCTAGGCGTCTAAAAAGTGAACCGGATTTTTATAAGAAACTGAACCAAATTTATTTGAAAAACAGTATTCATCAAACTCCAAAAAGAGATCTAAGTACATAATAAAAACAACAAAAACATAAAAATCGAATCGGATTTCTTATAAAACTGAACCGGATTTGTCAAATAAAAGAAACGTATTTCTCTTTTTTTTCTTCTTATTCATCATCTTCTTCAATGAATTGCATTTCATTAAACCCTAAATATAACTCTTCTTCCTATTCTATTTTCTCTTCTTCCTCCTCCTCCTCCTCCTCCATTATTATAATTTTTTTTGCAAATCTGGATCAGTTTGAGAAAGCGTGTTTGAGAAAGCGGCGCGCCTTTTGAGGTGAGAGAAAACCTGAGAAAATGGCATGCCTTTTGAGGTGAGAGAAAATTAAAGTTGCGCGTGTGTCCGAAAAACTTGGTTAGACTTGGTTGGACTTGGTTGGGCAAATCACTTGGTTGCCTAGCATTAATCTTATTTAAGTATGATAAATTTGGCATTTATTTGTATGTTAGTATACTGTAGATTTTTACCTAAAGGTGAACTATAATATGCTGTATTATGTTATGTAATCTGAGTATAAAATTAAATTAATATGAATATTGTATGATTATATTACAAGGATTTCTATTCATTCGCAAGCTTCATTCGTTGCCATGTTTAATGGCTTAAACTTCTCTGGATGGAGTGAACAAGTCAAGTCCCATTTAGATCTTTTGGATCTAGACTTATCACTTTTGGGAAAAAAAAACCTGTTGTCAATGATGACAACGATGAAGATAAGAAATATGCACTTAAGAGATGGGAACGTTCCAATAGATTGAGCGCTTATGCGAATGACTATTAATAGCAATATTAAGACTACCCTTCCACAAACAGAAAGTGCTAAAGAATATCACACGTTTGTGAAAGATCGTTTCCGATATGTTGATAAGTCTCTCGCGAGTACATTAATGTCACAGCTCACGACCATGAAGTCCAAGAGCATACAAGAGCATACTATTGAGATGACTAGCATTGCAGCAAAATTAAAGACTCTGGGTGTGATAGTTGATGACCCTTTTTTGATGCAGTTCATTTTGAATTCACTACCTCCTGAGTACGGGGCTTTCCAACTTAATTATAAGAGAAAGTATAGGTAACCAATATTTTTTTAACCAACAATCAGCCAACAAAAATAGAACATATGTAATTACTGTTTATAGAACATCCATAACCTAAAGAAATAGAACATCCATATTGTTTTTTTAGAAATAGAACATCTGAAACCTAAAGCAACCAACAATAGAAATAGAACATCTGAATCCTAAAAAAATAGAACATTCGAAACCTAAAAAAATAGAACATCCAATTTAAGTTGTTGGCTGAATTTTTGTTGGTTATCTAGCATTGTTGTTATATAATGTTATGAAAGAAAAATAAAATGTTAATGAATTGATTGGAAAGCTCATACAAGAGGAAATTAGGCTTAAGAACTGTGGGTGTCATTGTCAACTTAATTCAAGGAACTAGTAAGACAGCAAATACAATGAAGGCAAAGCCCAAACATTTTAAGAAGAAAGGACATGCTAATGCAAAATAGTGCCATTTCTATAAGAAGGAAGAGCACTTCCAAAAGGGGATTGTGCTAAACGTAAGGCTTGGTTCGAAAAGAAAGGTATGTTTCAAACATATATGTACTATTGAATCAAATTTAATTAGTGTTTCTCGTAATTCTTGGTGACTTGATTCTGGTGCTACAACTCATGTATCTAATGTAATGCAGGGATTCCTTACGTTCCAAACCACAAGCCAAAGTCAAAGTAAGATGTTCTTCTACATGGAAAACAGTGTGAAAGCTCCAATTGAAGGAATAGGGACTTACCGCTTAGTGTTGGATACTAGTTTTCATTTAAATTTACCTAGGACACTTTATGTACCTTCAATGTCTAGGAATTTAATTTCTATTTCAAAATTGGATAATTCTAATTTTATCTTTTGTGGTGGACATGATTGTTTTAATTTATGCAAGAATTCTAATATTGTTGGTTATGGTGTTCAGATTGATGGTTTATATAAATTGAAATTACTTGATGAATTCTCTGAATCCTTGCTTATTGAGTACTAGAATAGTATGATTATTCGACCAAATATGCCTAATAAAGAAAATTCTACATTCTTATGGCATAAACGCTTGGGTCATATATCCAAGGAAAGAATGGAAAGATTAGTAAAGAATGAGATTTATAGAATCTAAATTTTACTGATCTTGGTTTATCTGTGGATTGTATTAAAGAAAAACAGACAAAACAAAACAAGAAATGTGCCACAAGGAGTACTCAACTTCTTGAAATTATACACACTGATGTATGTGGACTTTTTGATACTCCGTCTCTTGGTGGAGAAAAATATTTTATCACCTTCATTGATGACTTTTAACGTTATGGATATGTCTATTTGCTTAAAGAAAAATCTCAAGCAATTGATGCTCTTGAGATTTATATAAAAGAAATTGAAATACAATTAGACAAAAAGGTGAAAGTTGTTAGGTGGTGAATATTATAGAAAACATAATAAAACATGATAATGTCCAGGTCCATTTGCAAAACTTCTAGAAAGACATGGTATATGTGTTCAATACACAATGCCATACACACCGCAACAAAATGGTGTGGCAGAAAGGCGTAACCGAACCTTAATGGACATGGTTAGAAGTATGTTGAGCAATTTTTCTTTGCCCAAATTCTTGTGGATGTATGTGTTAAAGACTGCAATGTATTTGCTAAATAGGGTTCCTAGTAAAGTTGTTCCAAAAACTCATTTTGAGCTATGGACTAATAGAAAACCAAGTTTAAGGTACCTGCATGTTTGGGGTTGCCAAGCAGAAGCAAGAGTATTCAATCCACAAGAAAAGAGTTAAATTCTAAGTGGATATTTTATTGGCTATCCAGAGAAGTCTAAAGGGTATATTTTCTAATGTCCAAACCATAGTCCAAGAATTGTAGAAATTGATAATGCTAAATTATTTAAAAATGGTGAAGTTAGTGGGAGTAATAATCATCAAAATGTGGAAATAAAGAAAATTAAAGTCTATGTTCCTATGCATATTAGTGTTCCTTTTTCACACCTACTCAAAGAGTTGTTCCAATTATTGATGAACAAAATTTGGATGATAGTAGACCCAATGAAGAAACTAACTCACAAATGTCAGAAAGAAATGAGTCTCAAGAAGTACCATTGAGAAGATCTCAAAGAAAAAGAAAGTCAGCTATTCAAAGCTATTATGAGACTTATTTGCAAAAGAAGACATTGAAATATCTAAAGATCCAGTTTCATTTTCAGAAGCCATAAATAGTAGTGATTCAGAAAAATGGGTGAATGCCATGAAAGAAGAGTTAAAATCCATGGAAGATAACCAAGTTTGGGATATTGTTCAATTTCCAGAAGGTGCTAAGCGTGTTGGTTGTAAATGGATCTTAAAATTAAATGAGACTCAAAAGGCAATATCGAACGATATAAAGTCCGACTTGTTGCTAAGGGATATACTCAGAAGAGTGATATTGATTACAAAGGAACCTTTTCACCTGTTTCTAAAAAAGATTCACTGCACATTATCATGGCACTTTTGGCTCATTATGACTTAGAGCTACATCAAATGAATGTGAAAACTGCCTTTTTAAATGGTAATCTTGATGAAGAAGTTTATATGGATCAACTTGAAGGTTCAGGTTTTCCAAATGAAAGGAATGGTCATATGGTGTGTAAACTTAAGAGATCAATATATAGACTGAAACAAGCCTCATGACAATGGTATATTAAGTTTAATAATACCATTCTTTTTTTCGATTTTGAAGAAAATGTTGTTGATATATGTATATATCGAAAGGTTAGTGGGAGTAAGTTTATTTTTCTAGTTCTATATGTTGATGTTATTTTGCTTGCAACTAATAATTTGAGAATGTTGCGTGAGACTAAATAATTTCTCTCTAAGAATTTTGAAATGAAGGATATAGGAGAGGCATCCTATGTGATTGGAATTCAAATTTTTCTTGATAGATCACAAGGATTGTTAGGATTGTCTCAAAAGACCTATATTAATAAAGTTTTAGAGAAATTTAATATGGAAAATTGTTTCGTAGGAATTGCACCAATTCAGAAAGGGGACAAATTTAGTCTTATGCAATGCCCAAAAAATGAAATAGAACAGAAGTAAATGGAAACAATTCCGTATAGTTCTGTAGTAGGTAGTCTTATGTATATGCAAACCTGCACATGACCGGACATTAGCTTTGCAGTAGGAATATTAGGCAGATATCAAAGTATGTAATCGTGAAATGGATCATTGGAAAGCTGCAAAGAAAGTTAAGGTATCTCTACGGTACAAAGAATTATATGCTCATGTACAAAAGATCTAGCCAATTAGAAGTAATTAACTATTCAGATTCAGATTTTGGTGGATGTGCTGACACCAGGAAATCTAAGTTTGGCTACTTATTCTTATTTGGAGAAGCTGCCATATCATGGAAAAGTTCTAAGCAAAGTGTTGAGGCAGAGTTTGTAGCATGTTTTGAAGCTACAAATCAAGCTTTATGGCTATGGAATTTTATTTCAGGATTTGGCATTGTTGACACAATTGCTAGGCTACGGAAAATTTAATATGACAACTCTACAGCAGTATTTTTCTCCAAAAAATGATAGATATTCTAAAGGTGCCAAGCATATGTAAATAAAGTATTTTGGCGTTAAGGAAGAAGTTAACAAAGAGTATACATAGAACATATTAGAATAGAAATTATGATTGCTGATCCATTGACTAAAGACTTGCAACCAAAGACATTTAAGGAATATGTACATAGAATGGGTCTTGGTTATTAAGAATGATTTAACACTCAGAACTCATTATATTTGTTTATAGTTTGTTGTTTCTAGATAAAGTAAGATTATTTTATGAGTTATAACATTATTTATGTAGATTATGTAGGAATATGCTAGTGTTTGTAATATATGGAAAGGAGTGCGTTTGTTATTTAAATACGTGACCGCTATATGAGATTGTGAATACATTTAGGCCAAGTGGGAGAATGTTGGAAGTTTATTTTATTATAAATTTATATTGTAGCCTAAATGTAATTATAGATTTATTATTAATCATTTAATCTCAACCGTTGATATTGATATTTAATGGACGAATTAAATTTAAGTAATTAACACAAATAAAGACGGTTCATCTCTCTGCTCATCACATACATGATGTTACAATTTTATTTTATGAAGAAAAACTACCATCATCATGAATGTCTCAGTAAAGGAAAAAGAAGAGAAGCCAATCTTGTAGTTCTGTTCAAATTCAATATCTAAGTTTAACCCAATTATAACAAAGTTAACTATGACATGAGTATGAAAATTACAAGTTTTCAAGATTTCAAGATCTTATTTAATGCTTCCGCTTAAGTTCAATTTCTACAAGAACTCCACATCTGACAACGACTCAACAGATCAAGATCAGAAGAAAGAAGATAATGCTGAGTTGAATGAGATAAGATTATACTATGGAATCGCTGATCGAAAGGCGGGGGTTGCGGTGCAGCGGCCACCACCAGAACCGCTGGATCTTGGCGCGTCCGAGGTCGGTATGGATGAAACGGTGTTGGCGGAGGGAAGCTCGCGTAGGACAGATAACATGCTGGAGACGGTGACTGCGGTTCCAGTGGCACCGAGGATGGCGCCGTCACGAAGGGGAAAGGGGAGGACGACAACGCGACAGATAAGAGCTTCTTCGGCTATGATGGTGGCGTCACTGGCAGAACATCGCGCAGTGCCGAGGTCGGCACTTCTGCGAAGGGAAAGCGGGAAATCTGGACGGCGGCGGGCAGAAAAAATTCAGTGACGGCAGAAGGCGGAGTTGCGTTGAGGCGATTCATCCTACTGAATCCACCACCTCTATCGGCGGCTGTCATTCCTTGGAATCGTGGCGGCAAGGGAGAAGAACAGACCCATTGGCAGCGGAGTGCGAAGTCTGGCGGAGTCGCGACTGTCGTCGTGGACGTCAAGAAGGAGGTTGCGAGTTCAGGTGCGAGTATGGCCGAACCAAGTGGCGACCGACGTGCGCCGTGGAATGGTGCTCGCTGCCGGATGGATGTGGCAAGCTCATCCTCCATGCTTCCAAAGCTGCTGCAAGAAACTGAGATTGGAGAAGGGAAGCTATTGACCCCTATTCTAGGGTTGGGCTTCAATTGGAGTTGCATCATCCAGGCCCAAAATAAATATGGAGAAGATCATATTTCTTTTGCTATGGGTTTGCAATTCTTATACCAAACCCATTCAGAGATAATTAAAGGAGACAAACAAGTAAATTGGGTCAAGGTTTCTGGGCTTAGTTATAGACTGGGATCCTGGTAGTCCACTTTATTTTTAGCAGTAGTATAGAATTAATTGTTAGTTTTATTAATTGTGATTAAAATTTACAGTTTTTATTAATTATAACTAGTTTATTTTTTCATTCCTTGCACGGAAAATTAAATTAAATTTAAATTATAAAAATCATTTAGTATTATTAGTTATACATAAAATTATTAAGGTAGTAAATAAATTTGTGAATAGAGATGACAATAAATATTATGAAGGCTTATATCACTTTTCTATCTTCTTTCTCTGCTTATAAAAAATGTTTTTTATTATTCAGCATATTTTTATTATGGATCTCTATTTGATATCGCTGTTAAAATGGGTAATTGGGTCAACCCAGTTTAGCCATCTAAAATATGTAATTTTTTCTTAAAAATTTAGACCCGCTAATAGAAATGACAACGGGGCGGGACGGGTAATTAAGTACTCTTACACATTATGAACGTTCATGTATTGTTCCTATATACCTGCCACATAACTAAACCCAAGAGCATATACATGAAAATAAAAAAAATTAAAATAAAATATTTAATAATGTTCATAACCATGATTAATTAAAATTTAGAAATGAAGAATATTAGTTATAAAATCTAAAACTTTTTAAAATATTACAGTAATACTACACATCCAAGCATTTACCCTAATCAAGTCCAACCAAGTAATTTTTTCCCATTCTCACCTTCCACACGCGCTACACTTCCCCAAACTTTAAAACACACTTCTTCTTCTTCTTCTTCTGGTGGAGCGCCTCCTCTTCCTTCTTTTTGCTGCAGCCGTCGTTATCGTCGCTCCAACCGCCGTCATCGTCTTCGTCGTTGTTGTCACCGCTGTTATTTTCGTTATCGTCACTGTCGTCTTTTTCTTCTTCCTCTTCTTCGTTCTCTTCCTCTTTCTCTTCTTCTGCGTCATCCTCTTCTTCTTCTTCCTCCATTGTTTACGTTGTTGGTGTTGCTGGTGGTGTTGTTTTGTTGATGAAAAACTGAATTAGGAAAAACAGAAACAGATGTTGAATGAAATGAGAAACGGATTTTGAATTAAAAAATGAATTAGATTTTTCACGAAAACATAAACGGATTTTGAATGAAAAGAGAAACGGATTTTTAATGAAAACAGAAACGGATTTTGAATTAAAAAATGAATTAGATTTTTCACGAAAACAGAAACGAATTTTGAATGAAAAGAGAAACGAAT
>JASCZI010121069.1:21983-52687 GCA_036250425.1 Stylosanthes scabra | reverse complement strand
AAAACAGAAACGGATTTTGAATTAAAAAATGATTTAGATTTTTCACGAAAACAGAAACGGATTTTTGAATGAAAGTAGAAACGGATTTTGAATGAAAAGAGAAACGGATTTTTAATGAAAACAGAAACGGATTTTGAATTAAAAAATGATTTAGATTTTTCACGAAAATAGAAACGGATTTTGAATGAAAGTAGAAATGGATTCTAATATATAAAAACTGAATTGGATTTTCATGAAAACAGAAATAAATTTTGAATGAAAGTAGAAACGAATTTTTAATGAAAGTAGAAACGGATTTTCATATATAAAACTGAATTGAATTTCTTGAAAACAGAAACAGATTTTGAATGAAAGTATAAACGGATTTTGAATGAAAGTAGAAACGGATTTTGAATTATTGGAAGTTACCACTTAAATGTACTTATCTTCCTGCTACTGCTGTTACACCTCTTCTTCCTCCTATTTACGTGGTTTTGGTCTTCTTCTTCCATTCTCAACGAAATGGAAACAACAAATGGGATTCGTCGTCGTTGTCGTCGTTGCCGCTGCCGCTGTCGCCGTAAGAGGAATCAGAAACCATCAAGTAATTCATATAACCCATCTTAAACTAACTAGAAACAAGAAATTGAAATCTATGAATTGAGATAGTGACGAGTAGGAACGACAGTGAATAGGGAGCGAAAGAAAATTAGGGAAAGGGAATGCAGATGCCAAAATCAAAATTGAAAAACGGTGGTGAGTGAGAAAAGGAAGGAGCGAAAGATCAGGAGTTGCTAAAAACGAAAAAACGAAACTAACTAAAAACAAAAAGAGGTGAGAGGCGCATGTGATGTTGTGACTTGGTTGAGCTTGGTTATTAAAAACACTTGGTTGTGTATAATTATTGTATTTATTATATTATCCTATGTAACATGACAGGTAATAGGACGGGTCAGGTATTGACCAAACCCACACATACTCATTCAATCGTTGAAAAAACCCGCTCTATCTAGAGAAGGGCATGTCGAGTCGGCTCTAGACGGGCCAAATTGCTGTCATGACCCATTAAAAATGCCGGCTAATTACACTAAGCTTAACTAACCGATGAACAATGGCGGGTTATTTTGGCTTGTTTATTTTCTTTAAAAAAAAAAAGAAAATTGCATCTTTTGTACAAAATTTTATTTTTGGAATTAAAAATTGGAACTTCTAATTTTTTTTAAATAAATAGATAATTAAATGATCCAATCCGTTTAACCCGTTGGGTGGCCATAAATAGGTCTTGTTGAAATTTTTAGATTGTAAAAAAAAGAGGCTTAAGCGAACAGACTTAAATGGGTCAGGTTGGCCCGTTTAATATCTCTGATATTTAATTATCTTGACGAAAAAGATCCCGATGATGTCCACAAATATTACATTTAAAAAATAAAAATATAACATAATCCAATATAATTCAATATAGTGTTATGCAATTCAAATATAATTTAATATAATGTAACGTACATATTAAATATACACACGTTAAATAAAAATAAAACAAAAATAATTTTCAATATAATAAAATCATATAATTCTTAATAAATTCAAATTTATGTAAATTTCACGAGTTTTTATATGATAAAAAATCAAATAAATTGATTATCTAAATAAACATGTATAAATGAATTATTAATATGGCCGTCAAAATGTGCAGAACTTGTCGAGTCAGCCAAAACCGTCAATAACGGGCAGACTTTTTCCAAAAGATTAGGCATGTGAAAAAAAGGCCAAATGGATTAGTTCGACTAACCCGGAATAAATGTTTGGTTAAATGGGATATCTTATGGGCTAAAGGTGTTAGTCTATTTTTTTTAATCTTTTTAAAAAATTTAATATAGTGTTGTAAAAAATTTAATCATATTTTAAGGTTTTTTTTTTTTATATAAAAATGTCATTTTGTCCGAATATTTATTTTTAGAGTAAAAAATTAAAGTTTAATTTTTTTTGAAAATAAATAAATAAACAGGCTAACCCATCGGGTTGGTCATAAACGACCCATGTTGAAAAATTCTAGCCTATAAATAAAGCAGACTTAAGCGACATGTCAAAATTAAATGGGTCGGGCTAGTGTTTGGAGGAAGATAATTGAGAAGAAAGAATTATAAGAATTAGAGAGGAATTAGGGAGAAGAGAGAGAAAAGAAAATCTCCATTTGAGGGACCAAAGAGGAAAAATAATTCACATTTCACGTATTGGTTATCCTTACATGTAATTTTTATTCATATTTATACTGAGTTTTAATATCATTTTAATTAAGCTAATGGACCTAATTATACTCTAACAGCTAGCCCGTTTGATCGACAATTTTAATTGTGTACTTTAAATTAAATCACTATGCAACATATTATTATTAGCATATTTCCGTACAATATAAAGTTAATAAAAAGCATATAAATAGTTTTTAAGAAAACAAAAAAACAAAATGCCTCATTTTAAATTGATGTTAATAATAATATTAACGATGTAAAATATTAAAATGATATTAATAGTTTAATTAAAACATAATATTATTAGAATAAACAAGTAACAAGATTTATTATTAATGAGTGATATTAATTTATTAATTAATTTAATCAATTGATTTTACAATATTTATGTTAATTCATTCATTGATATGATTTAATTATTTAAGAAATATAAATCGGAAACACTCTCAGGAGCATGCCATATCAACGCTCTATTATCAAGTATATAAATCCGATTTTAATATTATATAATAGATAGATTAGAATTTTTAATATTTTCACAACCTTGTAACCTTGAGGACAAGGTTGTCGATATAGGAAACGTAATGTTACGTGTATAAATGGGCTTAGTAGCCCAATTAGGCATTTCTCAATTATTAGTAGAATTTACTATAAATAGTGTAATAGGAATATAATCAATTAAGCATATTATGAATGAAATGATTATTCCCTTCCTCTTTTAGCTCTTTTTGAAGATTTTCTCTTCTCTCTAATTTCTGTCTTCTTCTCTATTTTCCTAATTTCTCTTCTATCAATTATCTTTCTCCAAACAAAGATTAAATCTTTTGAGATAGAAACTAGAACTTTAATAATTTTTTTTCTCAATTATTCTTATTTAACTTTTAAAATTTTAATATTAACCTTTTTCTTTACACCAACATAATTCAATTTATACTTTTCGTATATTTTAAATCAAACATAATATATAGAGATAATTTACTCTCATTCCTTCAATATTTATTTCTTAATTTCTGTTTCTAATCTCTATTGTCTTCCAAACCCCAGCCACACTGCTAGTTGCTTAGTTCCTTTGGGATGGTATTAAATTTGATGGATCAGATTGATATCCATAATTTTTTTTTGGGGTTAGCTATAGATATCCATAATTTAGTCTCTGTATTTGTTGCTTTTGTTTTTGGGTTTAGATTTTCATGTGTTTTTGAAATTGACAATTAAAAGGAGAACAATCCATTGGATTACACAGAAGGTTGTGTTTTTTAAATTTTATTTTGTTTTAGCTTTTGCATATAGCTGAAAGCTAAGGATTAACAGATAAAAACTATATTTAATAGTTATTTTATTTAATTAAAAATAATTAATTTCATATACTTTTGATAATAAAATAAAAGAGAATCAAAGTTTCCAGATATTTCATGAATCAATTCACTGAGAATCTCAGGGATAACCTGATCACCATATCACCACTAGATTATAACTTCTTATGCCTTGGTGAGATTCACACATAGTATTTGTAGATTCTAAATATTATCACATTAGTATTTGTAGTATTTGTAGGACCGTATATCATAAATATTGAACATAGCTGTTAGATTCCATTTAATTTGTATTTTATTTCATTTTCAATTATTTTATTAAGATAAAGTTATACACTTCACAATATTTTATTAAAAAAAATATATGGACAAATAGAATTGGATCAATTGAAGCAAATAAAATTCTTGCCCATCTCTTCCTACAGAATCCCTAGCCCTTCTCTCTTACTTCCTCCCTCTCTTCCTCCACCGCACCACCATTGTGCCACCACCACGTCGCCCTCGCCGCTCACCACACCATCTTCATTGAGACTCTTCTTCACTACGCCGCCGCCTCTTCTTCTTTTTCTTCTTTGTCCGCGATCTCCTCTTCCTTTTCCTTCCTCCCTCCACCGCAGCCTCATCGTGCCGCCTGCGCTTCTTCCGCCTCAACGTCTGACTCCGACGAGACCTCCATAGCAGTGCAAGACAAAGCACAATGCCGATTTGTGCGTTGGCATCCTATATAACGAGCCGTATCTTGCTATTTTTCTTCGCGCGATCTTGATCGTCGCTGCCGCTTCTTCGTGCGTCTCTGTCTCTAGTTTCTTCTTCTTTTTCTTCTTCCTATTCTTCTTCTTTTTCGTGCGTTCTTGTTCGGTGATAATGGTGGTGGTGGTGGTGGTGAGGTTAGGGTCAGGCAGTGGTGGACTGGTGGTGGTATGGTTACAGATGATAATTGTACTCTATTTCAAATGATAATTTGAATTTATTTCGGATGATGATTGTGTTGGTGAGAGTTTAGGGTTTCAGATGATAATTATATTATGTTTCGGATGATAACTTGTATCTAATTTGGATGATAATTTTTTTAATTTTAGATGATAACTTCTAATTGAATTTATTGGCTCTCCAGTGGCTTCCTAACATTAGTTTAGTAGTACTACTTTATTTTATTAGGTTTGATTAAGAAGATACAGTTTCTCTAAAATAAAATCAATTTTATCTTATTTAAAAATTTTAATATAGATTTTAATTTCAAATTAATTCAATTATCATAAATATCTAGAGTGATAGTCTAAAAATAATTCGTTGAATTTAGAATTAATATTAGATGGACATAATTCAACCTCAAAAGTTGAGAAAGATATCTCAGCCTTATAAATTTTTAAGATATTATATTTTTTTAGACGTAAAATTTTAGAGATGACAATTTAACTTCTCCCGCTCCGTCCCGACCTTCCCCATCATGAATGAGGCGGGTTTTTGGAACGGTTGTGTTGATATGGGGTGGGTACGGACAGTGATAGCCCCGCCCTGTCCCATATATATATATATATATATATACATAATTCAGTTTGATATTTTAGATATTTAATAATATTGAGATAGTTGTTTTGATAATTTTAATTTAGAAAAATCTTAAATATAATTTTATTTTGGTTTAAAACTATTGTATTGTTGTCATATTGCGATAACTATATATTATTTGTATTTAACTATATTTCTGAAGTATTTTATTACATAATAAATAATCTTATTAAATACTTTAATTTAATTTATTTATGTTATAGATACCTATAAATTTAAATATGAGGTAATATATACTCGTAAATTTGAATATAAAACTAAAAATTAAATACTATAAATTTAGATTTGAGTATGAGTAATTAAATATCCTCTCGAACTGCGAATTGCCATTCCTATAAAATTTGTAATAAGGGGAGTTGCTCTGGTCACTAAGAAGCATTATCCTTGTATCGTTATTAAGGGAGTAGTCCAAGTTCGACTATTGCACTGTTTTTTCATGTGGGACTCAAATACACAAAGCAAGAAAAGAAATCGACGCCTAACATGTCTCATTAAGAGCCAAATATGTCGTGTACAAAAAGAAAAAGGAGTTCTCTTGTTTGGATGCAGAAAGAAGGACAAGAGGAAAAAGTTATGCGTTAGTTAAGAACTAAGATGTGTTTACAACTTTTCATCAGCCAAACTTGACCAGGCAGCATCAATAATGGATTAACATTTTTTATACCACATGTCAAAAATAATGATTTGAGTAAAATACAAGTTTAATCAATAAGATTAATATTTGGTGATGTAAATAATAAGGTTAAAATGATTAAAATATAACACTTAGCTCCATTCTATATTCTATATTTAATCAATTTATTCCAAACATAAAAATTATGGTAAGAATTGAATTCAACTCAATTTTCTCTTAGAAAAAAGAATTCATTTCTTAACTTATTATACTTTCCATACACACTATTAATTCCATGAGAATTACCAACTCGGGATAATTGCTTGTTTGGATCAGGGAACATGAAGGAAAAAGAAAATGCATAGAAAGAAAATGGACGAATAAGCTTTTTTTATTTAGATTAGAAATGAAAAGAAAAAGTGATGTGAGCCCTGCCAAAAAAAATTTTCAGTTCCTAGACTAGGTGAAGAGAGGAAAAATGTGAAAAATTAGCAAAATTACTAATTAATCTTTTAATTAATAGAAAAAACAAAAGAATTCAATTATTTCTTCTCATTTTTTCTTTCCATGCAACCAATAAAAATAATCTCCTTTTCCTTCCATTTTCTTTCATTTTTTTTCCCCTTTGTTCCTTCCATTTTCCATAGTCTATCTAAACAACTAAAACAAGTGTTAGTTATCCTTCGTCTTTTGTCAAATCCATGTCTATAACCGAAGGAAGTAACATGTCCTATTAGTATTTCACAAAATTCTTTACCTAATTCTCTTGTTACTCTGATTTTTTTTAAGGGCAAATCACTTAAATAAATAATACTCACCCTAATATTACTTGTTTGCACAAAATTGAAAACGGTCACTTTTTTGTGCAAAGCATACATATATAAATCATTGTTCGGGTGTAACGAACCAACAAAAACAAAGAAATCGCCGCACTCCTACCACAATTTACATTGATCTAGCTTTAGAAGGAAATCGTTGCTCCCCTGCTGCGATTTTGTAGGAAATTGGTGCACCTACAAAATCGCAGAACCCCTACAGCGATTTTAGTAGGGTAAAAAAAAAGCCCAACGCTTCCTTCCCCTCATTCGCAGCAACGATTTTTCTTCTTCCTTCTTTATTTTCTCCGGCGCCTGCAACTAAGGAGAAGAAAGAAAGTTGATTTTTGAAGGGAAAAAATGAAGAAAAAGTCATGGTGGAGCCAATACAAGTGGAAAGGGATACTGTGGATCGGCTTTATTGATTAGACTGCGTTGCACATGTAGCTGTTGGCATCAATGATAAGGTTGATAATTTTTTTTTAATTTTTTAATAATATAATAATTGGGTTGGTGGTATGTTGGTCTGTGGGTATGAATTATAGTTTAAAATAGATTTAATGGTTATTAGTATGTTGGCATGTAGGTTAGTATGTTGTTTAGTTGGCATGATTACTGTAGTGATGTATAGCATTGTGATAGTAAAACATGGTTTAGGAAATTTATTTGTTAAAATTTTTAAATTTTAACTTTTTATTTGTTAGAGTTTTTTATCTTTCCAATTATACTATCATGAAGTGAATTGAACCGATTATTTTAAATTTTTTGGCATGATTATTGTAGTAGAATATAGCATTGTGATAATGAAACGTGGTTTAGGGATTTTATTTGTTAAAATTCTTAAATTTTTTTTTGTTAGAAGTTTTTATCTTTCCAATTATACTATTATGAAGTGAATTGAACCGGTCAATAAATATTAAATATTTGTTAAAATTTTTAAAATTTAAATTTTTATTTGTTAGAATTTTTATTTGTTATGAACATTACATAAAATGTTTTGATTTATTGAATACGATTATATTTTTTAATTTTTTAACGATATCAATTATGTAGCATAGTTGCATTTTATGTTGTTGTGTGTTTTGCAGCCTGTTCGTTGCATCACCAGCATTAGGAAGCAGCACAACATGATTTTGCACGAACGTATTATCCCCTACCTTAAGGCTGCTGGATTGTATCACTTAGTCGTGTTGAGCAACCATTGGTTCAAGGTCGATGAACCGATGATCAGTGCATTTGTTGAGCGTTGGCATCCTGAGACGCACACATTTCATATGCCATTTGGAGAATGCACGGTCACTTTGCAGGATGTTGCTTATCAGTTTGGCCTTCCCATGGATGGTGAGGGACTTAGCGGGTGCCTGAAGGACTTCCAGATATTCATGCGGGAGAAAGGTGGCCGCTCGGCTTGGGTATGATTTCAGGAGTTGTTTGGTCAGCAACCTCCGCAAGAGCATATAGACAAGTTTACTGTCAGCTACTTATGGTTTCAAGAGACCTTTAGGGTGCTACCTTATAATGCTAATGAGGAGACTGCTATGATTTATGCTCGGGCTTATATCATGATGTTGTTGGGCACACAGCTATTTGGGGATAAGTTAGGTGCTCGATTGCACATCCGGTGACTGCCTTTTGTCGCACGGCTACATGAGTTGGGGAATTACAGTTGGGGTTCTGCTACCCTTGCTTGGTTGTACATGAGCTTATGCAGCGCAGTGAATAGGAAGGTTGTGCAGGTCGCCGGACCACTTGGCCTACTCCAGTATTGGATATTTTGGCGCTTCCCGTCTCTTCGGCCCCACGGATTCGAACATGTTTTATGGCCGCTTGCTTCCAGGTATGTTTACATACGATTATTTTGTCGCTTGCTTAGTGTATTTTAATTGTTGTGCAGTATAATATGTTACAAAAAAATTGATGACTTATTGATATCATTGTAGGTGGGGTGGGTATCTACCACCGTCGGACGAGAAGGATCCTAAAGTCCTTCAAATGAGGCACAGACTGGATATGCTATGAGAGTCCGATGTAAGTGTAGTTCACATTTTGAGATCATTGTTATAATTTTTCTTTTTGGATAAATGTTAAAATGTCTCATGGTTTGCTATTTCAAATTGTATGGGTTCCATACATTGCACTGGAGGTAGTTGACGTGGTTGACCCAGCTATCCTAGAAAAAAGGCATACGTGGGTGTGGCGATCGGTGATAGCGTTGATTTACTTTGGAGTCATTGAGCGGCACCAGGTCGATCGGGTTCTCTCGCAATTTGGAGGAGTGTAGTCCCGACCACCGAAGGCACTCCATCTGACTACTTACACTCTAAGGATTGGAGGGGTGGATACCGATGGTTTTCAGGCGAGTATCCAACCTGGCATGCGGAGTGGGAGACTCGGATGGCTTCTGTTCTTGACTTTCCAGTTCAAGAACTTTCCAGTTCACCCACATCCGAGCCCATATCAAGAGTTCTTAGATTGGTGGTATGAGTTGCCACACAGGTTCTTATCTCCGGAGGCATTGCTGGGTGACTGATGACGAGGTTTTTGACGCTAAAATTCATGTTAAAAGTGAGAACCTCATCAATACTTTTTCACACAAATGCTAGATAATGACCAAGCTTTCTATCTCTTGCTAATTTGCGCTTCTAAATGATTATATGTCAATATAGCTTCCACAATGCACATAAATTGTTAAATATTCCCCCACTTGGTGCAATGATATGTTTGCTAGTGAATTTCAGAGCCAAAGGGATGAAGGAAAGCATGAAGGTAGCTAGGAAAGGACATGGAAAGCAAGGAGAAGAGAAAGGAAGCCAATTGAAGAAAACTGACGCCGCGCGCCCGCACCCTTCACTCGCGCGCGTGCTCGCGCCCTTAAGGCGGCTGACGAATCAGTCAACGATGATTGCGCGCTCGCGCCTGTGCACCTCCGCGTCCGCACCCTTAAGGCGGCTTAGCGGGTTTGTCAACGGCGACCGCGCGCCTCAGATAGCACATCCGCACGGTAGCGTCAAGGGCAAAAATTATAAGGGCTAAAATGGAATTTCCAAGCTTTCGGTCCAGGGCCGAGTCCCTTCTTCAATCCCTACTCGACCCTATAAATGGAAGAACAACTGAAGACACAAGGAGACTCCACCCTTAGGATTAATTAGTAGTTTTAGGTAGTTTTTAGAGAGTTTTTGGGAAGAATTCCATTTTTTCCATTTTCTCTTAGTTTACTTTTATTGTTCTTCATCTTCAGAGACCACCATCACCATCCACAATCTTCTTTTATTACTTGTCTTGTGTTTGATTTCTGAATATTTTACTTGATAGTTTATGAGTCTCTATTTTCTTCTTCTTATTTTGCTCATCGTTACGATTTCCTTGTTGCTCAAGTTTATGTTCTTGCCTTGTTATATTTTATGATCCATTGTTCTTTTATGCTTCTAGTAGTTTTAGTTGTTGATTTTCATGCATATTTACTCTCTTGATCATCTTGTTGGTTTAATTTTTCAAGAACACTTTGTAAAATGTTTCTTAAAACATTTTTCAAGTGTGTGTGAGAGAGAGATAATTAATTTTGGTTCTTGACAAGAAATTTACCTAAGTCCTAAGATACTAAACCGTCTTCAAAGCTTGCATACTCGTCTTCTTGTCTTGTTGTTTGCTTTCAACTCTTATCCTGAACTTCAATGGTTTTCATTAATCAAAACCTAATCAAATAAACTTATGCATATTGTAACATGGTTAACAAGGAGGGCACAATTCAGACCACCCGGCGAGAGGAGGCCCAGGATCAGAGGTAGAGGGCTTGGTTGTGGTGGTAAAGGTGAGGCAGGTCAGGAGCCTGGTGTGGCTGACGATGGATATGTGCCCCTCGGCGATGATCAGCTGGGTGGAGACGTTGTTAGCCCACATCAATTGTATCAAGATTTTGCTAGCCCAGGTACCATAGACAGGCAGCTAGGGGGGAGGTTTGCTACTCTGAGTTGGCTGCGATTTGGGCGCAGGAGGATGGTGAGGGTATTGGTTCACATACTGTTGTTGGGACACCAGAGTTCCACGTCGACCTGAATGAGCCAGCCAACGATTTTCACGACGTATATTTTTCATTGGGAGGGACACCACCTTTTGCATATCTAGACGTTGGACCCTCGATTCGACCCCCCGAGGTGCCACAATCATCGGTTCAAGAGCCCACAGAGGATGAGGACTATGTCCCGCTCGTCCGTCATGCACGTAGAGTCCCACGACGTAGACGATGCGGCACAAGTGGTCACATTTAGCTTCGTAGGTTGTTCAATTATGTTTTATGTCTTTCTTTTGAATTTCCTTATGTATTCTATGTTGGTTATGTAGTTCTTATGGATATTAGTATCTACTTGTATGTTGGTTATGGTTATGGTTATGGTCGTCATGTAATTCTTATGTACATCAGTATCTACTTGTATGTTGGGTATGATGGTTATGATGATTAAGTAGTTCTTATGGACATTAGTCATATATTTATGTTGGTCATTTATATCTCATTTGAATATTGTAATTTAATGCTGTTGTGTTCATCATGTGGTACCTTTCGCACAACAATAAAGATAAATTACACTAAAATAAAATTAGACTAGCGTTGAATGAAATTACACCGAAATGGATAATCTAATATAAGATAAGTGGATAATCTAACATAAGATAGGAGTGCACACTTACACGAAATTAAACTAACATAAGATAAATGACACTAGCATAAAATAAAACTACCACTAAGCAACACTAGCAACCTAGTTAGTTGGATTAGAGCTTCCTTGGTGTTGGGACAAGTTCTCCTAGTGTGACCAACCTCCTTGCACAAGCCGCATCGCTTGGGACGATTCGGGTCCATTTTATCCATATTGGTCCGAATCCGTACAGTCCGCGGACGCCCTTCCCTTGCCCGCCTCTTGTTCTGATCGAGAATGACGGTGAGGCCACCATACGGGGGCCAAAACCCTTCAGGAATGGGTGGACTAAACCCCATTTGATACACACTAAAATCCGAACTCATGAGATACACCTTGTCAACAAAGGTGGTCCAATCAAATCGAGCATGTGCACAACAAGCCATGGCATGACGACAAGGGTAATGAAGTTCCTGGAAGTATCCATAGTCACACGTCCGATCCCTCAACGAAACTCGATAGGACCCGAGTGAGTAATTACCAATCGGAGTAGTCTCAGTAGCCGTGAACTCAGAACTATGATGGTCATATAAGGTCACACTAAAACAGTGAGCCTTTTGCTTGTTGGTCTCAATTGCTTTGGCAAGGGTTTGGCAAAACTTGTGGCCTATGCCGATTTGGACAGCCGCCTCCTGACTTCTACGCACAACTAGCTCAGCCAACCTCTCGTACGTTGACTTCACAAGTGCGGTTACAGGAAGGTTCCTTGTACCCTTCAGCATGAAGTTGACGCACTCAGAGATGTTGGTAGTCATATGACCGAATCGCCAGCCACCATCCATGTGTTGAGTCCACAAATGATATTCCATCCTATCTGCCCATGCACACATGAACGGATCCTGAGTCCTTAGAAGATCAAACCAGTAATCAAACTCAAGTTCCATCTTCACATATGCAGCATTCACGAGCCACCGCTTGAAATCCTTGTTCTTAAAACTGAGGGCAAAGTTGGCAGCCACATGCCGGATGCAAAACGCTCTGTGCGCACTTGGTGGGAGCCACCCACACTCAGGGGCCTCCAATGCGGACTTGATGCCGTTGTGCTTGTCAGATATAACCAAAAGACCATGCTGGGGTGTCACGTGCTGTCAGAAATGAGATAGAAAAAATGCCCATGAGCTTGCAATCTTACCTTCTACAAGAGCAAACGCAATAGGTAGGATATTAGAGTTCCCATCCTGCACAATGGCCAACAGAAGATATCCGCCATATTTTCCATTAAGGTGGGTCCCATCAATGCTCACGAGTGGCTTGTAATGCTTGAAAGCCTCGATACAAGGTGGGAACGTCCAAAAGAATCTGTGGAAGTAGGCTCTGGACTCATCCACCTCATCTCCAACCCTGACCTGAGAGGTGCTGAGAAATATGACACTGTCCAGCATCGTCAAATGTGACCCTAACTCCCACCTTGGTAGCTCCACATAGGATTCTTCTCAATCCCCGTAGATGGCAGCAACAGTCTTCTGTTTCGCCATCCACGTCTTCCTGTAGCTCGGCCTATATCTGAAACTCTCTTCAGTTGCATTTTGAAGAACCTTGATTGTAACGACGGCGTCAGCACAGACCATGGGCATAATGAAGGCACAAATCACGTGATAGTCGAGCTGACGGTGGTCGCTAGAAACCTCGGTTGCCAAGCAGGTGTGCACACCATTGTACCTTCTCACTTCCCAGAACCCTTTCCTCATGCGCAGGGCGACACGAATTAACCACTCACAGCCACTCCCAAAATTCTTACACCTTGCGTGATACTTCGCGTGATCGGATTCCTTCACCTTGTACTCAGCCCCACGACGAATGATATAACTCTTTACACTAAGTACAACGTCTTCCTTGGTTTGGAATATCTGTCCGATCTCAAAGTCATTCGGCATTAGCACATCCACCGAGCCCCCACCATCGAACCCAGCACCTGCATCATTCTCTTCATGTGTTGGTGCAACGGCTTTCAGGTCCAAGGAAGAGAAGTGTTCCGGGTATTGATGTGACTCAGAACTAGCGGGTTCACGGCGTGGAACTGGAATGCTCTAGTCGTCGTCGTCACTATCCTCAAGAACCAACTCGGGTTCATCTTCTTCTTCGTCCTCACATAACGCCTCTTCAACCCCTTCTGGCTCACTGATCTAAACTCCCCTAAAGGGGGTGCGTGGATTGTTGGCCACTGCCGTTACTAGCTCACCAAATGTGCGGTTATCCTCCAAATCACACTAATCGTCATCTTCGTGATGCAGGTCAGCAACGAAGGAAGGAGATGCAACAAATGGTGGAATAACTGGTACAACTGGGGCAACGGGAGCCGAACTCGATGAGCCCCCGATATGAACAGATGGAGGACTCAAGTTGGATCCGCCGGAGCTAGCAATGATGTCCTCCAACTTGGCAAATAGCTCAGTCGTCCTAACCTCCGAAAAATCCCTCCGACAGTGGAATATTACCTCCAAGTCGGCGTCGGTCTGAACGACAAAGGACCCATACTTCACATGCACAGAAACAACAGCAACAGGGGCCCTCTAGAACAACTTCGAGACATGTTTTGACCTAGCTACACCAAGCTTCTGCATTATAGTGTTTTGCAACTCAGTAAATGTCGTTGACGAACGCATAAAAGCACTAATAGGTTCTTCGCTGCTAAATCTGATCCCAACTCTCGAATTTTTTTTAATTTTTCCGGTGTGATGAACAAGAGCCAAAAAACTCCTTTCATCACTTATTTTGTAAGCTCAACCACATCATTCAAACACTCAGCATAAATGCATGACACTCTCTTCGTTCACCCCTTATTTTGTAAGCTCAACCACATCATTCAAACACTCAGCATAAGTGCATGACACTCTCTTCGTTCACCCATCATGACACTCTCTTCGTTCACCCATCAGTGCCTGTATAGGCAATATGGGCTTAGGGATCATTACAGGGGTGCAACGTTTTTCTTGCATCACCATACTCCCTAGTAAAACATTGCTGGGGTGGCACAATTTTTGTACGCTGCATTGCACAGCAGTAAATCATTGGAGGGGTGCAAGGATTTCTGTAGTTTCTATAAGATCGTTTCACCACAACAACTATTTACATATTGATTTTTATGCAAAAAAAGTGATCCTTTACAGAATTGTGTAATCAAGTAATATTGAGGTGGGTTTTAATTATTTAAGTGATTTGCCCTTTTTTTTAACATCTAGGGTTTAAAAAAGGCACAATATTATTGATGTCTCGCATAGAAAATTCTATTAAACCCAAAAGTGATATTAATCTGGCGCAATCCAATACATCATAATACACAGTGCATAACTTTTACCATAAAAAGCAAAGCTGTTTCCTTGAAGCAATAAGTAACCATAACAATCTAATCAAAAAGTGACATTCCAAAATCTTCATCTTCTTCTTCCTCAATCTTCTCTTCCTTCTTCTCTGCAGCTGGGGCGGCCTCAGCAGCTGGGGCAGCTCCTCCTGCAGGAGCAGCAGCTACCGCACCACCCCCAACAAACACGGCACCACCCACAACCACCTGAGCCAAAACAAATAAATAAACAAGGCATATGCACATAAGAATAAAAGACAGTAACCACTCCAGTAGTAGAATAATGAGAAAGTATATCAAAATTCACATCCTAAGATGAATATTCATCAAGCACATACACACAAAAACAGAGCAAAGGAAACCAGCTTCGCCATAGCGGCAGAGCAGTTTTTCGAAATAGCTGTGTAGCACCAATATGGCAGCTCTGGCACTCCGTGATAACATTTTATTTTAAATTGCGGTGATCCACACCACAATTGATATTTAAAATCATCCCAGTTGCAGGTACTAAAACTGGACATGGTTGCAGAAAAAAGCATGCTAAAACTAAAACTATGATTATCCATTTTGGTTTCTAAACTTCAATTTCACACCAAACTCCAGAGGCATTTCATTCTATTAGTATGAACCCTAAAACATGAGAACAAAACATAGGAATAGATTCTTATTCTATTTTCTTTTCAAAGATAGATCATACTAGCAATGTCTTTACACAATAAAATTCACCCCAAAATAGAAGTTTCATTTTAGTCCCTGAAATCTTGAAATATATATTTGGTTACTGAAGTTAAATTTCACAGATTAATTTGGTCCCAAAAAAAACATGTGAAAGGCTAAATTGACCTGCAAAGTCAAATTTATCAATGCTTCACACAAGTTACAATTTATCTAGGATTCACAAAAATTATCAAACCATAACAAAAATAAGCCTTATAAGAACCTAATCTTTTAGAAACGAAGAATCTCAATACAACAATGTGGATCATAGTTCAAGTAAAAAGCATAAACATAAAAGGAAAAATAAAAACACTAAAATAAAACCCTACAAATACAAACGCCCTATCTCAAACCAAATAAAGCAAACACTATAAAGATTGTCAACTCCACTATCATCTTCAGCATTAACATCCATGGCCTAAGAATCAAAACCAGCTAAGAGTTGATTGATTCAAATAGAATATGATTCAAGATGTTAAACGAGATCGAGAAAGAATACCTGGAAAACGGCGGAGGAAGGGGTAACTATGGAGAAAGAGGATTGAACGGCGCCAGATGAATCTACGGCGCAGACGGCCTTAACGAGCTTCCGTTGGATTTCGAAGGTGTCAGAAGACGACTCCTCGATGTCGCCGTTATGCTGCTTTGCCGACCATTCTCCGCCGGATTTGCGCAGCACGAAAGTGAAAACTCCCATTGCTCTCTCTCTCTCAATGATCTTTTCTGTTGCGAGAAAAGGAAGAAAGCTCTGAGTCACACTGTTTTTGCTTCTCTCGGCTGCGTGTTTATTAGGAGCGATTTCTGAGAACTTGGAACCCTAATATGTTTGTAGTCAATTACTATTTTGCCCTTAGTTTTCCGTTATTAAGAAAAGGAAAAAAAATTACGCCGTCTGTGGGGATCGAACCCACGACCACGTGGTTAAAAGCCACGCGCTCTACCGCTGAGCTAAGACGGCTCATGTCCTTTTGTGGCTGAAGACATGTATATATTTGATTAGTCTTTTTATAGAATTGGTGGATTCATGATTTGCTTTTGGGGTTTGTCTCAACATGGTTGCTCGAAGTGACCACTCAAAACTACTAATTAGTTTTGAAGCAACCACATATAACTAGCCACTTTTGGTCAAGAATTTAATTCAGCAAAACAATAGCACACACAATATCTTCAGTTCTTCACAGTCACCAGCCATCAGTTAAAGTCATTCACTGTTGTTATCCTATAAGAAAAGAAGGCTAACTAGCTCAAATGTGATCAGCTATTTTTTTTTTTTGGTGTCTCGATCAGCTATTTAACTTGTCTTACATTTTAAATTTTCGAAAATAATTTTTTATCACTCCATTATAATGCGGATGTAACCAACGATGAGTTACTATAAACAACTTTGTGTGACGTTAAGTTACATATCCAATGATCATTTTCATTACGAATTTACGATAATATAATTCCCACTAGCAACCGACGAAATACTGACTAATTCATTTACAATCACTTATAAAAAGGATTCTACAAATCAGAAATAGGTATTTTTTTATTAAGAAAAAGAAATCATAAAGATATTCACTTGTATTAATTTGAGGGTTGGAATGTATCTACACTCCATTTTTTACTTGTGGTGGTATATCTCATCCACCAAGGGGAAGATCAACTTCAACTAGGGCTGAGTTATACAAAGGAAAGTTTGTATGCTACATCAACATCAACAATTTTCATTCACCTCAAATATGGGCATGGCAAAAAAGGGAAAGGAAAAAAAAAGGGACAATGCTACATGTACAAGTCTTAATAAAACGAGGAAATTATGCATCAGCATAAACAACCATGTTTATTTTCTTCTCAGGGCTGCAGCTCAGAACAAATAGTGCACTTCCATGCGCTTCCACGGCCGTTGATAACGCACCCTGTGATATTACCGCGTCACTTCCACTCCACAATTCATTGCCCTTACAAGAACTTAAGTCTGTGCCTGGAAGAACATTAGCCAGGTCTGATACCTGGGCAGATATCACAGTCTTCTGTTCATTTAGATTGAAGAAAGCAACATACACTTCTCCTACACACAGATTGTGCAATATAATATACAATAGTAGTTAGAAAAGATTGTGGGAAAGCATAAAACAATAGCAGCAAATATACACAAATGCAATTTGATCAAGTTTTTTGGCCGACAAACTAGTCCTTGACCTTTTATCGCAAAGAAAATTAAATCTCTTACCAAATTTAATTACAAATAAATCCCCAACCTTTGTAAAAAGAGAGACGTAAGTCCCTTTCGCAATGATTTGAATCCAGAACAGAGAGACCTATATTCCTCGGTTATAAAGTTCGGAGACTTATTTATAATCAAATTTAGTAAATGACTTAATTGTCTTCGTGATAAAAGGTCAGGAACCTGTTTGTCACTTTTCTCTTTCATTTTCTTAAGTTCTTGTATTTTATTTTGGCAGCAACAAACCATTTCTTCCTGTTGCGACCCAGGAGCGAAGCCCACCGGAGTTAGTAGTAGCTGCAAGAATGACACACTTGCACCATGAATAATAAATATAAAGGGAAGAAAATATCACCACTTAAATAACCAGCAGGAATCATAATCATTATAGAAAGTGCTCTGTATTTACAGATGTTCACCTTTGACAGGCTCTATTGTTGCACATAGGCCAGAATGACTATTTTCCAGCGTCCCATTAGGGTTCAGTTCCCACATCTGTTAAAGATTGCATAACTCAGCTTCCAATAGAATCCACAAATATGAAGAAAATATAAACTCAAGGCTATTTAATCGTCCAAAAATAAAAAACGGCAGGCATGATTGGGACAAAAATCGCAGTACGCAAAGACATAATTATCCAGAGAAGATTGCAGCAATTACATATTAACTGGTTACAAGTTCCATAACCAGGAGTAGTCCTAAAGAGAAAAAACTTGAAGTATGTTTTTGTTCTTAACGTTTGCTATTTTCTTCAAATATACCCTTGATTTGTACCTAATATTTTCTATTTGTGTCAAAATTACCCTTGCATGTTAATTGTGTCTAACATGTTAGAGACAAATTTGAAAATTCCAGGGTAGTTTTGACGGAGTATTTTCTAAAAAAATCACAAACGTTAAAGGACAAAAAACACACTTTACTATTTAAAAAATTACATATTACCATTGTACACATTAAGTGTGGAGTGTGGACTATATAATATACCTGATGTGCATCCCATTTGCAATGAGAAAATGCGGGTCTAATGAACTCTTTAGACGTATGCTTTCGTCTAGGAGAAGCATCCAAGCAAGATTTTATTCTATTGGTTGCAACTAAATGATATTTCCTTCCTTGGTTCAGTTGGAACAAACTCTCTCCAATACTGAAACCAAAAGAGAACAATAATGATGCGGTTAGTAATAATATAAACAATAAAATAAGAGTTGAAGTACATGGAACAGAAAAAAAGTAAAGCATGATTACAATTTGAAGTGAAGCATTCTCTTGTTTACACAGAAAGTTGCCAAAGGCTTGTTTCTGAAACTCCCTTTCCAACAGATCCTTTCAGCATATCCATCAACAGCTTCACTAGTCCAATCACTTGCCTTAGAATCAGAACAGCTCGTGAGACCTAATGAATGTGTATACAAGGTCTTTGTTTCTTTGATAGATCTTCTCATTTGCCCTCCATGATCTTGACCTTCGCTCCTCAAGCTTGTGATATAAGGAAACTGTTGTCACAGCAAAAGCGGTATTATGATAATACGGATTCAACAAACCTAACACCCCCCCTCCCTCTCTTCCGAAAAGAATAATCAGAAGGCTCACATGCCTGCATATTGTTTGAGCTAAAAGAGTTGATCTCCAGAAGGGTAGGGTTTGTGATAAGGCCATATGTCGTAGGATCAATTTTCCGCAGATCCCCTCCATACATAAGGGGAGACTTTGCTATCGCCCAAAGAGTTATCTGCAAATCATAAAACAACCAGTCAGTGTGTGCTGATAATACACATAAAAGAATTGCATGACAATATCAGAAAGCAACTTAATTGTGCTTTTACAAAATACAAAATACAAATACCTGAGTCTTTTGCTCTTCTAGATTGAGTCTGCAATACCTGTGTGGACCTTCATTTACACCTTACCAAAAGAAAGTGATCATGCACATTATCATGAGTACGATTTTTAAAAACAAGTTTATAGCAATCATCAATGCTAGATATTTTAAACATCTTTTGTGTTTTGTAAGCAAACAGATTCAGTGCACCAACAATATCTTCATATTAACAGAATAAATATGTCTGCTGAGAATCCTCAATAGTTCTGGTGCCGTATGATTCTGGTATCTAACAAAAAGTACTTTGTATATAATAACAAAAATGCCAAGAAGAACGAGGAAGGAGAAATAAATAATGCAAAAGAAATCTACCAATACATTGCCAACAGCCAGCTGATTAAAAAGTATGATGATCGTTATACTCAAACAGGAAAGAGAAAAAAGGAGCAGAGCAGCCAATTTACCAGGATCCGTTAGCCATCCAAATGGAAGCATGTCCAAATCAGGCCAGGATTTCCCATTTAAACCTGATGCTCCTATCAGGTTAGCAGTTGCAAGATCCCTGATTCAGAATTAAATAAACTAAATTCATTGTATAACCAAGGATGGAGAAGAATCATTATTGAAAGGTAATACGGATTGATTCAATGCAAGTACCCAAATTGAAAAGAGATGATTTAATAACCTTGTTATATCGAAGTGAGATTTTACATCCCACCATGTATCCCAGTCATCTGCTGTTATACGATACATGTTGACCAGTCCGATGACATCCTTGGCCATCACTGGTGTCACACTAGTTCCAGGAGACAAGGAATATACAATGGAGCGATCAAGATTCCTTAAAACCTGCAATGACATGTCACATGGTAAGTCGGTCAATGAATCTGCCAAGTTCTTTACTAATCAAGAATATAGGAAACTGCAAAATACCTCTGATACATAGCTTATTTCACTTAAATCCAAGTCATCACCAAATACACAGTCATGTTTCACTGCATATATAAAAACAAATTACTGGTTGCTAAATTTTAAATACCGTTGAGTAATGTCTTAGTACTTGAATAAATAGGTATAATCTTTTTTACTTTTTTATTTAAAAAAGAAATGTTAGAGTATCTCCTAAATTAGTACATAAAAAAATAATCAATCTAACCTTAAGATTTACTCACCTCTCTAACATACGAAAATATAATCCATGGTTGACCATTTTTAAAACTGTTGCCCAAAGATATTTTTTCCTAATTTTAGTTGAAATAGAAACCTTGAAAATTTTATATATGAAAACATTGATTGAAACTTATGAAACCACTAAAATACCAACTCTATCTCACTCTTCCCAAAACAACAACCTCCAGAAAACAAATAGTACACATAGTGTATAGAAGGAAAACTGATGCATTATAATGCTAGAAATTCATCAAAACTATTTCTATAACATGAGTATGATGATATAACATATATATAATTTGACTATAGATTGCATGCTGATTACCAAAATCAACACCCCATGAAGCATACTGCTCATAAAGGGATCTCAAAAAAGCTTTCCCAGCTCCCAATGATGTATTTACACTCATGAAACCATGAGGCATCCATGCACAAGCCCTTGATGGGATTGCTATGTCTTTGGCACGCCAAACTCGACCAGATTCTTGATAAGCAACTCCCTTATAAATTGAAAGAAGAGGAATTGAAGGTCAGCAACAAACTTTAGCTTAAGATATTACAACCATCTGTTATTTACCAAAGTAGGAAAAGATATAGTAAGTTATAGCAGAAACAGAAAGCATTACCGTCGTTGTATCTAGGATAGCTGTGTTTGCATTGACGGCTTGTGTGCTTATCCCTCTCATAACATGAATCCCAAATTTCAAACCCATGCTATGTACCTTATTAGCAACTTCACCGAACCCTTTCCCGCCTCCGGAAGAAGGCCACCTTCCGGGGTCAGGAATCACTCTCCCCCACTCATCAATCACATCAAACCCGAGAGAATCATGTCCAGCGCCCTTGACTTTCCTTCTATACCAGAGGTAATCCACCACCGCGTACTACAAAGGTTTGCATTAAACATATAAAATGTCCATAAGATTGAAAGCAGTACAAACATATTCAAACACTTCAACAAGGGATGGTTCCTTGGAGAACCTATACCTCGTATCCATGATCATGGAGAGTTCGAGACACTATTTCAGCATTCTGTAGGAACTCTTGTTCAGAAACTGTCCAGCAAAAAGAATCATAGGAATTCCAACCTCTTGGTGGGATGCTAGCTTGCTGTAGGTCACTTTCGGATACATTTTTAGATGATACACTGAAATGACAGACTCAGATACAATTGAGTTATGTCTAATTGTTTGTAACATCTCAAAATTAATGACAAAGCAAAGTCACAAAAGGTCAAGGCAATAAGTATTCAAATCAATGCAGCTTTTGTGATGCACTTCTCAAACACACACACACAGAGCATAGAAAGAGATAGGAAAAAACAAACATAAACCGATCTACCTTTTTGTAATCTTCAGTGAAAACATAGTAATTATTAATTAGCAAGTGGAAATTGAAATAGAAAATAATGCAACCATCACTCTATCCAATTTTTGAGTATTCAACAATACTGATCGAGCAGAAACGATTACCTAGAATTAGTCACTAATCATGCTTATTGTGAAAAATAAAAAAACAAAATAAAGTTAAAGAAACAAGAAGAATCCCATGATAACATCAACATACCTCTGGAAACAGAAGAAACAAATAAGAAGGCAGATAGAGAGGAAGGACATGGTGATCAATTTTGTTAATCAAACTGCAGCAGAATTAGAAGCATGCAATGCAGTGAAATTAGCATTAAAAATGTTACATATAAAATTAATCGTCATTAATAACATGAAGGGAAGGGTTAATGATGAAGAAAGCTTACGTTAAAAGTGAAGCAGTCCCAATCCGTTTGCGGAGAGGGAAACCTATCTGCTACTGCTTACTGCTCAGCTTGGAAGCTTCAATTTTCAATGCAATTATTGAAAAACTTAAAAAATAAAATAAAAATATTTTTCTTTATTATTGGATAAGGTCGTTTAAAGAGTGTGCTGAATGTTGAGTGAGCAGAGCGGTTAGATTACAATGGATTGATGACTTGTTTTGGAGTTTAAGAAACGTGTTTTGTTAGGTATTTTGGGTTGAGTCAACACTTGTAGCAAGATGTTGATCATGGTTGAAGCTTTCAGAAATGAGAATAAGGACTAAGGAGTGCTGGCGCGCGTGTGCACACGTTCTCCGTCGTAGGTGCAACTACAACCTCCTCAGCTATCGAGTTCAATTGCTATATTCTATTAACAACCGTCACCTCTAAAGCAAGTGAATTTTGTCCACTCTTACCCCACACACACGAATAAAATATTACTATTAAAACGAACAGAAAATTTAAAAGCAAACGAACATGTTTTAAAACCTGTTCATGTTAACTATAAAAACATATTCATTGTACATATAAATTTATATTCGTACAATATGCACGTAAAATACTTGGTTCGACTTGATTGAAAAAAATAGGTTTACATTTAAAATTATTGTTCTATTAAATTAAGGGTTTGCTGCCCTTACGACATATATTAAATACTAGAAAAATTATTAGTTGCTCTAGCAACTCATCTCGCTTGCTTTCTTCACTTAAATCATGTTATATGAACTGTATTTAATTAATTTAAAATTTAAAATTAATGATATTATAAATAGAATATTAATTATATGTATTAATTACAGTATTTTCTTTCTCTAATTCTTATTTTCTGTTTTCAAAAATATAAAATTTAACACTTTTTAAGTTTTCAAAAAAATATAAAGAAAAATTTGATTAAAATATGTTGTTAAAAACTTGAAATTAAATTAATTTATTGGGTTTTATGAACAAAATAACATAATTAAAAATTGAATAAGAAATTAGAGAAAGATAAGTAGGAAAGAGAGAATAAGGATTGGAGAGAGAAGATACTTAATTAATACATGTAATTAATACCCTATTTTTATTATCATTAATTTTAAATTTTAAATTAATTAAATGCAATCCACATGACATGATTTAAGTGGAGAGAGCAAGAAGAATGAGTTGCTCCACGAACAACTAATAATTTCTCTAAATACTATTGTACTTATTAATTGTGAATTCTTGTACTATTTAATAATTATTTGGTCCCACTTCATTAATAAGATTCCCCGGCTTTGTCTATGGTGGTGAATAAGGTACAGAAAATCAAGATTTTACGTGGAATCGAAAAATAAATTAAAATGTAAAAACGTGAAATCATAGAAAGATTTAAATAGTAAAATCGTCTGACTTAGTGTAAATTTTGTAAAATCGATTAACTCATTAAAAATCGTAGTATCGAAAGATTTTAAGAGTTTAATCGAGATTCTAGCTACCTTAGCGGTGAAAGTATCTAGTACTCCTTTGAGGATTATAGAAAAAGATTTTAAATATGTGGCTATGATTATTTCTAATATATACCCATATTTGTTTCATTTTAGAGATAACACTTGAAACCTTAGTAGACCACTAGATGCTTTCACCACCTAAGAAATCTTATTCTTTTTCATTTTCTATGCCTAAACTAGGGGTGCACGAAACCCAAACCGACCCGCAATCGGCTCGGGCCCGATGTAAATTTTGCCGGTTGTTGGGTTCGTTATTTGTAACCCATTATATTTTTCGGTCGGGTTTAGGTCTTGTTACGGGTCACTCGGCCCGGCCCAAAGCCATTTGTTTTTAATTAAAAATATATTTTAAGGTAAGATTAGTGATTAAATATTACTTTTTAAACTTCAATTAATATTTTATATATTATATAATATTTTTTTTAATAATTTATTTTGGTATAAATATAATATAACATTTGTTAAATTTAAGGTTTAAAAATAAAAATTTGTTATTTTTTATATAAAATTTACAAAAATATATATATTAATTTATATCGGGTCTATTCTGGTCGGATCCGGATCTTGCCAAACCCAGCCCGGTGTTATATTTAAGTTAAAAAATTAGATTCGCATGTTATAAGGGTCGGATTCGGGTCTCGTCAAACCCGAATCGGTCCAGCCCATGTGCACACCTAGTCTAAACTACCCTTAAAATTTTAGTTACATTATTAAAATTTTCCTGCAAAAAATTATGAGCCATAATTTATTATTTATTTATTTTTATTACTTTGGGTTTGATCTTCTAAAAAATATATTGTTAATTTAAAAAAATTTACAAAAAAGTTTACTCATATATTATTGCTTCAAAAATATTTTTTATTTTAAAAATAGTTTATTATATTTTAATTTATTTACACAGTTAATACATAGTCACTAAATTATTATTATTATTATTATTTAGTTATTTTTAAAACTGAAATTTTACTCATAATTTTTTGAAGAGAAATTATAATAGTGTAAATAAAATCTCAAGGATAATTTAGGTATAAAAAATATAAAGAATCATATTAATTAAATGGGACCAAATAGTTATTAAATAGCACAAGAATTCATAATTAATATGTTCAATAAATATTTTTTAACATGTGCCCTAAAAACATTAAATAGCAAAATCCGCATCTTAAATAAAACACAAATCCTATTTTCACATCCAAATACATATTAAATTAATTATCTTAATTATCAACAAATATTTATATATGAATACGTATATTATTTAATTAATTTTCAATATATATTTTATATTTCAACTTGGCAACATAATTCTAACTAAAATGTTACTTAATCATTACACGCATTTAGTTATCATCCTACTGTCCGTTTGTGTAGTGGATTTACTTAAATAATTTTATTAGAATATTAGACTATATGGTCTTCCATGGAACATCGGGGGAGCTAATCATTGTGGCATGATTCTTCGTCCTCTCTTGCTAAAATTGGTGAGCTCCTGTTATATGAATTGCTAGGTGCGACAACCAGTGGATAGGATTTGAACTCAACCTTAATTCTAACCGTGGACTTATGACATGTCAAGTTGTCAACTCTAATCCTATCCACATTCAATTTGTGAATATCTAATCCTATTCGCGAATTTTATAAAATATAATATTTATAAATTACTAAATAGAATTGATTTTTATATAAACAAAATTATTAAGTTATTAGTTAAATATATTGATTAAGTGATTGTAGAACTTTTATATTATTGAAAGGTTCTTGATTCGACATTCATTTTTAACATAATTTTATTATAATATAACATATATACCTAGGATGTGAGTTAGTCGAATAGAGTTGAATTTCAACTTGAATCCTACCTACCCCGCCGCTCAACTCATTCCGCGCCCAATCCCACCCTCTGCGGATCGAATTGGCAACCCTATCCGAGCGGATTGGGTACCCGGTTGAATTGTCATTGCCACCCCCTATGAATTGCACTATGTTTTGGATCTTGCAAAAACATTATCAATATTTAATCGGCATTATCTTCGGCTTTCTCTTGGAATGAGAGTATTAATTGGAGCTGGCTCTGGGACTGCCTATAGCTGAGAATATTAAAGTCTCCTATGCTCCTAAGTTTTCACTCAAGCAAATATAATCTCTGTATAGTATTATTATGATTTAGGATTTAGAGTTATTCGAAATAAACTTTCTAGGCATAAATCATGGTTGAATTGGATCCTCATTTCAGCCATCTATATAAAATAATGTAAATACACATGAATATCAGAATATATAATAATTAATTTAGTTACTAATTTTTAATGTGCAGAATATTTTTTGTAAATTTTTTCCTCTAACTTAACAATAGAATGCTATCTCGTAACAAATACCCCCAAAGATTCACAAAATATTTAGAGTGGGTCCCTCTTGACAATATAATTTACTGTTCCAGTTGCCACATTTTACAGCAGCAGGCTCATTATACACACCATCACGAACACAGAAACCTGGCAACATGTATAATTCACTAATGATTTACACATTTTCTTTTTAGTACAAAGAATATCAATTCCTTTCGATGATGACAAGAAGAAGGGGGTGGGGTTCATGTGCATGTTAGACAAAACGAAAAAGAAAGTATCAAACCGGTGTATGGGCAAATGAGAACACCTAGAATAGGACAACTAACACTTGAGTCGGGTCTCAGCTCCTGCAAGCCATTATCTTCACTCAAATTTCAATTACATTCCCTCCCACCTCAGCGTGAATTAATTAACCCCAGGCCAGATTCTCGCGCTTACCCTGTGGATAGAGATCATAACTTAAATGGTATATTCCTTTCAAATGCATCTTCGAGGGAAGTCTGGGAGTGTGAACTATGTAGAGGAAAATCGGTGTAATCAGGCTTTGCACATGCAAGGAGTCAAGGGGTTCTCCCAGAGGTCATAGTTGGGGAAAGTCTCTTCCGGCAACCCTGTCCGTGTTTGATGAGTAACGACCACATCTTCAACAAAAGTAGCCCAACCCATGTATGGATCCCCAAAAGATTTGGACATCAATCCTTTGTCAGGTTTGATTGATTTCAGACGGTGACCCATGTATCTGCGAGCGCCAATGATCAGCTTAGCAAAGTTGCCTCCATGGGTCATCACAAACACATCTGACTTCAGGCATACCAGGAAGTCAAGAGCTGCAAGGCTCGTAACGTGCTTTCTGAAACCATCCAACTCCTCTTTAGTTGCCAACTCCTCCTTTGTAACCTGTCAACGAAAGTGGAGCGTAATATCGCGTATTCAAATGTGAAACTATAGAGCAAAAGATTTGATATATTAGCTCAGTTGTAACTTATATCGAACAAGTTATATATAGAACCAGAACAATGCATCCTCGCTTGAATGCTTGTTAGCCTCATTACAGACTAGAATCTCATATAACATCTCTAAAGCATTAACAAAAGAATACTAAGCATCCAAAACATTTTAGAACTTCAAGGCAGTACAACGGTTATTGGTTATAATACGCATAATAATTAAGAGGTCTTTACCAGATTAGGGAACATATTCCTCAGCGGAGCCATCCGATTCTGTCCACCATACACTTGTCCAGAAGCGACATAAATTTGTGTTTCCTTTGGATAGCCCATAGCACGAAGTATAACAGCCACTTCTCCAGGCTCTAGAGGACACCGTCCCTCCTTTCGCTTCTGTAGAGCCAATTGCCATAAGTGGGAACCATTCTGCATTTTCATCAAAAGCAGTGTGAACATTATGCTCCAATAGAAAGTTCTTAGCTCTTATTTTGATACTTTTCCTACAACAAGGAAAAAAGAAATACTAGTTCTGCACCTTATACCGTCGAGGCCACTCCTTTTGTCTGTATTCTGCCATTTTAGCTTTCTCTTCTCTTGTCCCCACAAAATCACAGAATGATAAGCCCACCATTCCTTTCTCAAATCGAAGATGCAGAGCCCTGCTCATGTTTTAAACTGTTATATCACTGATACAACAAATGCACCCAAATTCAGCTACAAGAGGATCTTGAACACAAATGATACATACATATAAGGATTTGAACTACCAGTTCGGTTTCTCATCCTTGATGCCAGTGAATCAGCCATCTGCTCTATATCAGGAAGAAATTTCAGAGCATGATAATTAACCCTACATCTCAACTTGTTGATTTCTGGAGGAACATTGTCATATCTGAAACAAGAACAGTAACACTGTGACAACGTGAATTACATATAAAATAGTTGTGTCTAGCATATAAATCATCCACAGCCTACCCCAGCCTATCTACAAAAGGTTTTAGAGCCATAATCTTCTTCTCCTTGATTCGAGGCAAAACATTGTCGATGTAAAATTGTGCAGGTGCGTATTTTGGAATGTTCTTTACAGTCCGCCTGAAAGACAAAATACAATTATTCTGTTAATCAAAGGAATTGCCACCAACCACCAAGACATTAACAACTCATGACAAGACAAAGTATGATCAAGGTTGGCATGGCATTGTTGGTTAAAGTTTCCTACAGCTAAAAGAATCATGACAAGGCTTAAGAAAAAGACAAAAGACAAAAGGTGGGAAAAAAGATATTCTACATCCATACATGAAGAATATCCATAGTTAGCATTATTTGACCATAAGGCCAGCATCTAAAACCAATATATTGCTGCCATTGCGTATGATTGAACCAGTAACCAAAGTGACAAAGTGAAATTGGCTGTTTAGATATGCACACCCTTCTTATATAGCAACTTTGGATTTTAATTTAACAGACGCAAGAAAGAAAAGAAATCTATCAAACCTTATACTACTGAATAGTTCTGTTTTATCAGTAAACCACTCGGGAATATCACGGACTATACGAACATCATACTTCAGGTAATCTATGAAGTGATCCACATCAAAAATGTCTTCAAATTTCCTGCAATAACGAAAAGTTTGATCATGGTCCATGGTGAGGAACATCTACAAGTTTCTCCAAAAAAAAAACTAGTGAGGAAGGAAAGAAATGCAACTAGCAGCCACAAAAGAGTGGCCTGAGTTTTAGTAATCAAATCTATTGAATTTTCAGAATCAAAGAAATATGATATTGATGAAATGTCTCATACACATGCTTAGCAAAACAGCAGTGACAACTAAACTTATAAAAACACTATTGGAAATGAGATCTCACGTTTGGTCTTTCCAAATCTGGTCTTGCTTCAATACAGGCAAAATAAGAGTGGCATTCATTATTTTGGCCACAGCCACTGCATTACATATCTGCATTTTGAAATACAAGCCAAAGCAAATCACTGATAAATAATAATTCTACAAATCATTGTACATACAGCCAATTACAAGGTACAAGACAATAAATCAGCATCATGCCTCAGTAAAACCAACTATAAATGCAATTTGTAGTTGTTTTGCAAGTCCACTAAATTAGAAACATCAGTGTTATGAAAACACTATACTACCTTTACAAGTTTAAAGAGTCTCAGATGATCTTTGAAATATTACTTGGGTATCAATATCCAGAGTTCATATTGTCATATCAATCTTTGCAATTGATTCTATATAAAAATTGCACCATAAAAATCAAGAAGTATGCAGAATAGCAAATAGACATTGTCCATATTTTACAGTTTTCTTAGATTTTATTCCTCTCAAACAGGTCAAGAAAGAGTAGGTTCGCATATTTGACAAATAGCTGTAACTAACCATACTAGATAACAGAGGCAATGCAAACAAAAAGGCATAAATAATAAAATGAAATAAGTCATGGTGAATTTTGGAAAAGGAAATCAATGTAACATATATTAAATCACAACTTAAAATACTTTGCCCATACCGCAATTCTTTGTTGGTTTAGACCACCTTCAGCATGGATGAATATGTACCCATTTGTTTCATTTTCAGGAGGAAGCTCTACATAGTGGTGTCAAAGCAAGATTAATAATTGCAACAATACTAGAAGCAATACCCAGTGCACTAATATGAATATACACCAGTCACCAGAGTAACATATATGCAATAAATAAGCAACACTATATTAAAGGAAACAAATTAAAATGATGAGGACTCCATGGAACATAGACTACAATATAGAAAACTCATGTGTTATAAGGTTCCAATTCAAGGATTCAGCAAATATTACTCTTTCTTCCTTAAAGAAGGAAGAGAACATCACACACACACACACACACACAAATAAAAAATAGAAAAGTGTGGATAGATTAATTCACTTCATTAACAAAAAATCCGCACTTCAGTGATAAGTGATAATTATCAAAGTCTCATCAAATATTGATCCAACTATCCATTTTGTGATTCAGTTAATATAACTATTTCTGAAAATTTGCCCTGGCATATATATGATATATCATAACTTGCAATGCTAACAAGGTGGTCAGCGCAAATAAAAAAAATAAATGAAGAAGAAGAAAACCTTCTATAACACCATCCCTGCGCTCAGCACAAGGCTTCCAAGACGTGGTGGACGATAAAGGATTTTCCCACAGAGACGGCGATTCCTTAACCTGAAACCGGTACCACACAAGCTGTGACAATCAATCCACATAACAGAAAGAGACAGAAAACGGGAATCACTGCTTCATAATAACTTACGTGAGGGCAGATAAGTGTAATCCCATCCTTTTTACACAAGTAAGGAGCATTCTACAACCATAATAAGAATAGAAATTAAACATTAAAAATTCAAAGCCAAATCAACAATAAGAACCAGCTCAGCTACTATTTACTCAAATTACTTTCTGAAAAAAACGAATCGATCATTGCGGAATCAGAGGGAGAAAAAAGAAGCACAATGCGTTGAAATCTGAGAGGGGAAACGGACCAATTTATTGACGATTGAGAAGAGGGAGAGAAGGCCAACGAGAATTAGAAGCAAGGTGCAGAAGAGTGAGATCCTTGAGGAATGAAGAGGATTGGGAACCCTAGGGTCATCGCCGAAGAAGGAGGAGAGATACTGTAGGGGACGGTACCTGTCTTTGAGGGAGTGGCGGTCGCGTTCT
>JASCZI010121069.1:0-15432 GCA_036250425.1 Stylosanthes scabra | reverse complement strand
GGGTTATTATCATCATCTTTCTCATAAGAGCAGCTCCTCTTAGTGTGTCCCTTAGGCTTCGTTTGGTTAGTGTCGCTCAACAACAAAGATATGGACATAAATACACAAGAATACATAGACACAATAGTACACCTAATTTTATATTTTGTTTGTTAAATAAGTCAGGACACAGCACACATTTCACAATCTCATTTAAATATCAATTTTACCCTCATTATATCATCACTACCACTTCTACTTTTCTGAGTTTTCTCCCTTGTTCCTTTTTCTTTCGGTTACTATCATCCATCTTTAACTAAGTTTAATTTTAAAAATTCAAACCGATTCAAATTGAAGGTAGGAGGTAGAGATTTGTCATGGAGACTATGAAACTTTGAAAATGCATTCGTAGATCTAGGATAAGATGGACAACCATGGCCTAGGAATCACATACGTACGTCCTGGTTGAGGTTCTTGGCGTCTGCACTGTCATCGCAGATCTATTGGTGATGTGAAGAGGAAGAGAGAGTAGGTCGGCGGTTGGGGGCAGCGCGAAGAGGAAGAGATAGAGGTGGTAGATCTAAACACAGGAAGAACACACACAGCGGGTTTCGACGAGTGGTGGAGTGAGGGAGCAATGAGGGAATAACAAGGTAGTGGTTCAGTAAAGATGAAGACGAAGATAGTTACCATACACACTAGAGAATAGCAACAAGGGAAGAAGAAGGAAATGGCTAAGGTTAAAGTGGGTATTTTAAAAATAAATAAGGGATAAAAATGTAAAAATTTGTGTCTGATAGGTTGTGTCTTTGTGTCCTAACATTTTAGTAGAACACCAAATACATGTATTTTGTGTATACTTGTGTGTAACCGTGTCCATCCAATTTTTATGTCTCAACAAACAAACGAGGGACATGTGTCAGCGTGTCTGTGTATTTGGTGTACACATACACTAACCAAACAATGCCTTAGTGCCACAATAAGCACAACTAAACTCTCTAAGCCGCCTCTTTAACTTAGTATCATTCTTGGGCTTCTTATTGTAAGAAAGCTGCTACAAGTGGTGTAAATGTTCTGGTTGATCGTGTTGCTGATGTGCATGCCAAGAAGCTTGGTTGGAATTTGGTGGTTGGAATCATCCGGTTGTACGATTTTCCGAATCCATGGGGTGGTCCGGAATCTTACAACATCAATATGATTCTTGAGGATCAATGGGTACGTTTAAGAATATTTGTTATTTGCAATTTTTTTTATCATTTTTATGAGTTTGCTTTAAATGTGGTCTGTGCTTTATTCTGTGTATAAAATGGTTTATGGTGATCGTATTCACTGCACTATACCGAAGGCACCTGTTAACTTCTTTACGACCTGTGTTCGTGAATACGGTATCTATGAAATGAGTAATTTTATTGTTCAAGCGAATGTGAAGACTCCGAGAATAATGAACCACAAGTGTAAGCTGAGTTTTTATGCGAAGACTACTTTGTGAAGTCTTCCTAGCACTACATTCAAGTTGAATAAGTTTTGTTTTTTTCCTTATTCGGAGGTTGAAGTTCTTGCAACTGATAGGCAAAATCATCTGGTTGGTAAGTAGTGGGAATGATAAATATTCATTGATTTTTTTCTATTGGGTTACATTTGTTGAGATTTTTTATACATATGTCTTGTGTTTTCTTTTATGTTATTTAATTTAAATTCTGTTTTTATTTTTTTTAGATTGTATTGGACATGTGGTTGGCAAGGAAGATCCTAAAGAGTTGGTGACAAAAACATGGCAAAAACCAACACTGATGGCTCTTTACATAGAGGATTTAGAGTGAGTATGGTTTTTGGAGTGTGATATTAGTTGAATAACATTTTTTACTAAAATTCGATACAGTGTAAGAATTGTATTTGGTTTACTATAGGAGAAACAAGATGAGATGTACACTCTTTGAAAAGCTGGTGGGGAAAGTGGTTCCGCTATTGCTGAATGAGGATGTTGGGCCTTTGATTTTGGTAGCACAGTTTTTTAAGCCGAGTGTGTATCTGAATGAGGGTTATATTCAGAACACACCTCATGTTTCTTAAGTATTTATTAATGCAGATTCTGAAGATGTTGTTACATTCAAAAGAAGGTTTGTGACATAAGTTGTTGTTATAAGGATGTAAATTGTGTCATATTCGTGTTTGAAAATAAATTTGTCCTGGAAATATTTAATTTATGCAACCTTTTTGTTTTCCTTTAAGTTTGCTCAATGATGGAGAAGCTACTTCTCAACATATCACTCATGTGGAAAGTCAATCTTAGTATTTTGCAACTGATGAACTTTCTGATGGTGATTATCGAATTGTTACACTATAGGACGTTTACACCATGCCAGAGGTGAGTGTCAACTTATGTAACTGTGTGCTAAAATTTGTTTATTCAGCTTGACTTTTTTGTATCACGTATATAGCGAATTTATTCATTTATGGGGATTCCATTTCTATCTTGAGAGGTATTGTTTGTTTTCCTCAGTTTCTACATATTTAGATGTGTTTAGATGTGTGAGGCTGTGATTTATTTTGTTGGAATTCGGGTTAAATATATTTTACTTTGTTGTATGTGTAGGAAACTCGGTGCTAGGTGTTAGTAGAGGTTGTTTCCATTGAAGCAGGGGCTAAAGATTGGTGTTATGCAGCGTGTACCGATTGTAAAACTAAGTTGAAGCAGATTAAGAATCGTTATGTTTGTGACGACTGCTAGAGAGGCTTCAACAAACCACCTTTAAGGTTGTAAATGATTTCTTTTTTTAAACGTAATTTTTATATTCTCAGGTCCACTTTTTTTAAATTGTGCTAATCTATTGAACATGAATTTTTAAGTATCTAATCTTGGAAGGTTGTTGACAAGTTCGGTATTAATTTGTTTTGAGGGTTGCTGTTGTATAGGTATCGTTTTAATGCCATTCTATCAGATGGTACTGGTTGTGTTATTGTGGTCCTTTGGAATGAGGAAGCCAAATTAATCCTGGAGAAAACTGCTGTTGAAATTAAGCAAAAAGATATGAGTGTTGTTGTCAAAATATATTTCGAATAAAAAATATAATTTTCCTTTGAGTTACTTTCCGTCTAATTTCTTTATTTCACTCTTTCTGGTCTGCAGAAAGGTGATAAGGCTGTTCCATATTCATCAGCTCTTAACTCAATTGTTGAGAAGAAGTTTCTATTTAACCTTATTATTGCCAAAAAGAATATTAGTGGTCTTGATACAATGTATAGTGTTTAAAAGATCTGTGAAGATGAGAGGCTGATTGAAATTTATTCTTCTCAAATCTCTGGTTTGGGTAATGTGGTATGTTATTCTATTTATTCTGGGCTAGTTTAATGCACTATTAGGCTTCTCAATATTGTCAGATAATTTTATGTTATATGTTTGCAGGGAAATGATGACGCAATGTCCCTTCTAGTTGCATGTGATGAAACTAATGAGGTTCAATCAATTTTAGAAGCTCTTGGAGTGACATGCTTATCTAAGGTTATCAACTTCTCTCTTTCACATTAAGCATATATGTTTATTTGTTATATTAAAATTGTGTTCAAGTGATTTGTTTACAGGAATCTGTTGCCGAATAAAACTTTGATAAGTTTTTCCACACTCCTGTTAAGTGCGATGATAATGAGGCTATGCTAAATTCTGTTGCTGTAACTTTTCTTTGCAGTCCAGAAGAAAAGGTTTCCACAAACAAGACTTTCAAGCATGCTGGTGAGAAGAGAAAGTATGAGTGACTATTATGTGTAAGGTATTTTTAGTTCTGTAGGTTTAGTTTCTACAAAAAAGGGAACATTTTTTTGTGTCTTAGATGTCTGCCATGTTTGTGGTTATCTATTCTTCTATTACAATATTCGTTCTCTCTTTCTATAAGTGTCATCACCCTAACAATCATCTCTTTTTCTTTGTGCTCAATGGGTTATGTTTTTTGTTTCAGCTTCTCAACTTCAAATTCTGCTATTTTGGTTCAACCTCACCAACCCATATTAACTCTACCTTTATTTGGTACAACCCCCTCCCCACTCCTCAATTACTAACGTGACACTGGTTCATGATTTTCAGAAAATCAGTGTGTGAAACCGTGTGTTGTATTAATTGTTAAATGCTAAATTGTTAATTTGTTAAATTTGCATGTCTCTTCTATATATACTACCTCATATGCACCTATTGTCCCAACAAAATTTTCACTTCTTATGCACATAGCCTCATTCTGGGTCGTTATTATTCTTTTTCTTTCTCATGTTCATTTCATGAGTTTTACTTTTCTTTTTTTACGTAACTTTTACGTTGTTTATTCTTTTAAATTCTTTCACTTTATCACTTTTTTTTTGCATAGTCATTGTATGTATGTGAGTTAATATGTAACAAATAATAAGTTATAATGATATATGTCCTGTATTATGTGTACTTATTGTACAAAAATTTAACGGGACATTCTTCATTTATGTGATACAGTTTCATTTTTTAGCCATCTTAATTTCTATACATTTCTCGTGTAACTTTTTCCTAATCATATCCATGTGTAACACATCATGCTAATTTATTTTATTCCATTCGCTCATCTGTGTCTGAAAGATTTCAAAACCTATAGCATTTGCAGGTTTTTTTAAATCCAAGTTATGGTTAATTTAATTAATTATTTCATAATTAAACGTTATGGTTTATACAAGAACTCAATGCTCATCGAAATGTGTATTTTAAAGAAAAATAATTATTCCGAAATAAAAAATCTCTACCATCAAAAAATTAAACAACTGTATACTCATTTATTTTTCTCAGAATTTATAAAATTCTTTTGAACACATATATAAATTGTGGTTAGCGTTTACGGTAATAAAACCTTTCTTAGAAATGTAACGGTTCTTACACTGATGGTGCATGTAAATTAAACAACTCTATACAAATTAAGTTTGGTCTAAATTTATAAATTTGTGTTTATGACATATATACACTGTGGTTAGCGTTTACGGTAGTAAAACCTATCATAGTAAGGTAATGGTTTATACACCAAGTGAATCTTTCTTTCTATATTTTCCAATTATTATTCTAAATATCTATTCTAATACTACAATATCCGGTTTCTCATTGTGTACGTGTCATGCTCTCCGTTTCAGTTTTTTCCATATTTAAATTTCATATTTTATTTTCCAACCGTTTCAACATAATACTATCAATAGGATTCACCAAACCATATTAACTCTACCTTTTACTGATTGCAACCACCACTCTGGTTCTCAAATAAAGATTGTAACAATAAATAATAAATTAATTAACTTAATATGCAAAAATTATAACGAATATGTTGTTATATAAATTTTTTTATAGTTATTCCTTTTCTGATAATTTCCAGTATTTTCTTAGTATAGAATATGTTTAACAAAATAAATTAGTTTTATTTTTATTTTCTTGCTTTAACATTTAGCACCAAATAACGTTATATTAATTTTGGTGGTTGACATTCATTACCAAATAACCTACATTGGTTTCTGGATTTCAGAATATTAGTGTATGATCTATGTATTGGTGTATTATAATAAATGTATTAAATGGTTACAACCATAACATTTTCCTATATATAGAACTTCATATGCCACTATTCCCCCAACAAATCTCAAACTTCATATGCACATTGTTTAATTCTAGTTGTGTTTATTATCATCTTGTTCTTTTTAAAATTTCATGCTATAATTATTTAACTACAATGCTTTTCATGTCTCCAAATGTTTATCAGTCAAGTTTAATTATTACATATAAGTTTTTATTTTAAACAAACTATTTTTCGTTTATCTTTATTTTTTCATGTTTATCATATTGTCATTCCTTCTAAGTTACTCATTTTACATACATTTTCATTAACCTATCACGGAAAATATAATCATTTATTATCTTATTATTTCTTGACATTTGGAATATTACTCATGTCAAATATTTATTCTTTGATTAGCGTTTACTGAAAGAAAACCTTCTATGGTTTACACAAAAGAAGTCAACGGTGGTATTTCTTTATTTAGCAATATTTTAAATATTGCTACTGTAAATTATTATCATGTCGCTAATGTTTACTGTGACAAATCCATCTATATTAACAATGAGGTTTATACTAAAATACTCAAAGTTCTCGAAAATTGTTTAATCGTTTCATTATTTTTTTCGTTCACCACGTAATACAGCAGTTTATTATGTAATTTCTCAAATTATTATCTATGAAATTGTTATATTTCTTATTTCTTACATTTATTACATAAAATTTATAAAAAAATATATTTAGATCCTCACTCGGTAACTACGAAATGATTAGTGTAATTAACATTTTTTTATTTTTAAAATGTGGAGTTAAAAAAAATATATTTAAAAATAATGATTTCTATTTTACGACAAAAAGTGTAAAGTAATAAAAAACTGGTTAGCGTTTACTGTAGTAATCCCTTCCATATTAACATTATGGTCCACACAAATATAACATTTCATTACATGCATTCTATTATTTTTCTATACATAGTTATGTAAATAATATAGACATCAACGTACATAATTAAATTTACAGTTAATATTGGTGTACACATAAAACAAACAAACACATCATAATTAATCACTCCCTTAGGTGTGAAAAGTTTATATGTTTCAATGTGTTTATGTGTACAAAGAATGCTATAAGAAAAGAGTATTGATAAACTTTAATTAATACAGAACATATTATTAGTATATAAGTCATAAAGTAAATAATAAGTATATTTAATTTCTATTTTTATTGAATATATTTTAAAATAACACAAAAATATTAATGAATAAAAAATTATTAATATTTTCTATTTTGGTCAGTTAATACTTAACATAAGACTAACTGCAACAAATTGCTTATTCAATAAGCACAAATTACTTGAGTTTACTTTAGACATATCCACTTTTTATAGATGAAGGAAGTGAATGGTAGAAGCCACTTCAATAAATATTTTAAATTTCCAAAAACAAAATTTAACTTTCCGAAAAAAAAAAGATAGCTACAGCTCCACTTAAATCTTTTAAATTTCAAAAAAAAAATAGCATAAATGTTTTTCACCAAATCAATAAATCTTTTAAATTTTCGAAAAAAAATATGGAAAAGTATAGATAACCAATATTTTTCTAACCAATAAATCAACCAACAAAAAATAGAACATCCGTAATGATTGTTTATAGAACATCCACAATAAAAGAAATAAAACATCCGAAACCTAAAACAACCTGTAATTAACAAAAGAAATAGAACATCCGAAACATATAAACAAAACATCCAAAACCTAATGAAATAAAACATCCAATATAAATTGTTGACTGATATTAGCTGTTTTTTTATTGATTACCTAGCATTATTGAAAAAAATCTATTATAAATGTTTTCACGAATATTGATAAATCTTTACCAAATCTAATAATTACTCTACTACTTCTCAACTCAAATCAATCACAAAACTTTACTTCCCTCTACTGACACCGAAGACCGCTCTTCCATTCTCTCTCCCCTCTTCCATTCCCCTTCCCTCTTCCATTCTCTCTCCCTTCTTTTATTCTCTTTCTCATAATTTAAATGAGGAGACGCTTTTCTTCCAGCAATTCTTCTTCATCTTCATATTCTTGGAGCGGTGGGTGTGTTCAGAAGAAGGTCTTCTTCTTCATTTTTTTTTTCACGAGCTTCTTCATCTTTTTTCTTTCTTCTTCTTAGACCGTTCTTCTTCATCTTCTTCTTAGACTGTTCTTCTTCATCTTCTTCTTCTTTTTTCTCTATTTCTTTTTCTGTTTTTCGCAGATGGTAAAAGCCATTTACTTGCTACTTATTAGTCAGTACTCAGTAGTCACCTTCTTGCTACTCAAATCTCATTCGACTCTCTTCTTAATCTTTTACAATTTCGCTTCAATTTTCTCGTTTCTCTGCTTGCAAATTGCAATGGAAGAATCATCTGCTTCTTGTTATGTAAACAACAACAACAAGAGAGCAAAAGTAAACTTAAGCTTCACTTCCATGGCTGGCTGCACTTTCTTTTTTGTTTTATTTTTCCATTTTTTTTCATTTTTTCTATTAATATTTTCTAGGGTTTATGGGTCCTAAATTGGTTATTTTTACTAAGCAGGCCCATATGAATATTTCTATTGGTAACTTTTCATGGGTATGTCTAAAATAACCTAAACAATTTGTGCACATTGAATGAGCCTTTTTATATTAACCATTAAATTTCATTAAATGTAAATCAAAGAATGTTATAAGAGAGGAGTATTGATGGACTTTAATTAATAAAGAACATATTATTAGTATATAAATCATAAAGTAAATAATAACTATATTTAATTTCTATTTCTATTGAATATATTTTAAAATAATACAAAAATATTAATGCATAAAAAATTATTAATATTTGTACACCTAGCAAAACTGTTAAATTTATACCTTCTAGAAAAATCATTTGCAACACTATTTTATCCATACGTCGATATGTCATTATGTTGTTAAGTTTTTTAACTATAAATTTCTACTGTTCTTAAGTAAATTATTCACTTAAAAAAAATGTCTACTGTTTTAACTATTAGCCATGTGTGCTGTGATGCTTTTATTACTTCTATCGTTACTATACATAGAGTGAAAGGTATTCACTGAATCCGGTTCCTGAAATTCAATTCTTTGGTACTCTATAACGTTTCCATTAGATAACGCAAATTTGTCGGTATTTCAACTTTTTCCAATGAAATAATTTTTCATTTGTTTCAGATTTTACCTCACATGTTATAATCAAAATGTACTAATGTTAATATGGGTTGGTAGAAATTGAATTATTTGGTGCAACCCCACCTCCCCCTTACTGAAATAATGAATTGTTGGATTTGGATCAGATATCATTATTACATCTCATTTCTATGCCTCCACTCTTCCCCTCTCCTTTTTCCACCTCTTTCTACTCGGTTTTGCCTCACCCAATTACTCACTTTCTCTCCCTTTGAACAATGAACGCTTACATAAACCACTGAGTCTAATTTTTTTAACATATTAATTCAACCATGTTAATATTCTAAATCTAAATCTAAATATATCTATTTAATTAATATTTATATACAAAAACTGTCAACAATATGCTTTGTCTTTTGTTAGTTGATACGAATGTTCTGGATTTGTTTTATAATTTTTTTATAGATAAATCTTTTTTTAATAAATCAAGTATTTATGATTTAATGTCTAATGTAATTTAAACTTAAATTAATGCGTCGTGTAGTGATTAGTGTTTACGGTGGTAAATTTATTTATGTAAGTGTAAGGGTTCAATTAAAAATAAAGATTTAGACTTATTTTTATAATTTTTTAAATTTGTACATAATTTTTTTAATAAAAAATTTATTTATGATTTATTATCCAGTGTAATCTAAATGTCAATTTTAGCAACCCAAAGCTAATAATGTGAAATTCAACGGGTGATAAATTCTTAAAAGTTAAAATGAATATTTTTTATAAACCAGAATTTTAATAACCTATGTTGTGATCTTATTTTTATTTTTACACTTTTAATAGAATTTAATTATTGTCTTAAGTATTTTGGTAAATTAAAAAGTACGCAGATGTAATGGTTAGAGAGAAATAATTCATTAATTATTTTTTATCTTTGACTAAAACCACAAATATTTATATCACACACAAATTATTGGATTAATGTCCAAAATTAAACCTTATAACGTTAAGTAATAATTAGCGTTTACTGTGGCTAGCTTAGTTATGTAAGTCTAAGGGTTCATCAATTGGGACAGAAGGTTTAGATCTTTTGTAGTTTTTTTTAATAATTGGATCTTTTATTACTAAATCAATTATTTTAATTAAAGTATTGTGTTGTGGTTAGCGTTTACGGTGTATAACTTAATCATGTAAGCTTAAGTATTCGATAATTGACGTATAGTTTAGGTTTATTTGTATTAAAATTCTTTTTTTATTTATAGGTAATTTTTTTACTAATGTATTGAGTCTTTTGAGTATAATAACTTCATGTGTATTGTTTAAATTAATTTGTCTTAATCATATTGTATTTAATCTACATAAGATTCATTTCTTTTGCAGATATTCATTAAATAAAATAGCATATCTTTTATGGTAGTGCAAGTCTATGCAAAGTGTGTTATTGTAAATAGTTCTAAACCTTTCTCTTTTAAATATTTTAGACTATTAAGAGATATATTGTTTGAATTAATTTGTCTTAATTAATAATTATATTTAATCTAATGTACATGTTGTTTATTTCTTTTGCAATTGTTTATTTAATAACATAGTTATTCCAAACGTATGCATTTTGTATTGTTACATGTTATATAAACGAGTTTTCAAGATCAATAGTTTAAAATAAGTAAGGGATAAAATTTAAAAACTTTTTCATACACTTAATTATATGTAAGTCTAAGGGTTTGTTAGTTAGGATGGAAGGTTTATATTTTTTTATTAATTTTTTCATAGATAAATCTTTTATTAATAAATCAAGTATTTGTAATTTAATAGTCAACGTAATATAAACCTAACCTCATTGAAATAGTAATTAAGATATTGTATTGTGTTTAGTGTTTATAATTAATAAATAGTTAATTTAATCATATAACGTAATTCAACTTAATTGATATGTAACAATATAATATGTAACAATATAATATACTATGATATATTTTTTAAAATTATTTTAGCTCTCCCATGCATGGCACGGGCATCAAGCCTAGTAATATGTATTTTATGGTTCCCTTTTTGTAAGATATAGTTGTTCATGGGCCTTTTGATAGTTTTTTTAAAATTTGTCTTTTTTTTTGTAAAACTCTAATGTGTTTGTTTAATTTATGTTCCAATTAACGATATAAAAAAATATTTTGCAGTTTACTGGATCTGTTATCTAATATGTTGAATTTTGCATTTATGCTATTTAATTATCTGTGATTGCATGTTGGAGATGTGAATTTTGAAGTTTGCTTTGATTCAAGTTGTTGTCAGTGAAATCATTTGTGGACTCATACCAATATTTATATATTAATTTAGGTGTTTAACTAATGATGCTTATATCTTTAATTAACATTTGACTTCAGTTAGTGTGTGCAGTTTGATATATTAATTGTAGAGTTTAAATTAAAGATAAATCATAATCTACCAGCTTTATAATAAATACTTAAATGTTTTTATCTTGGACTGATGCCCTTTTCATGTTAACCTAAAGTTACAATTAACTCAATATTGAATAAGTACATAATTATTCTTAGTTGTCTTACATGTATACTCAGAGTCATCTTAGACTCTACACATCTCAGAGTCATCTTAGACTATACACATTTTGTTCACTCCATATCAAGTTGAAATTATTAACAATATAATGTCAGGTAGTCTATACATGCCTAATAAGGTTTATTCCCATTTATTAGGATGTTGTATTGTATTTGTAAATGACGTCTGATATCTATTGATTTGTAGTTATCATAAGGGTATCTTTTGAAGTATTGTGTATTATATATCAGATTTCAATTGGTTGTGGGGATAACACCACCAATTATATATCAATTTTTTTGCTGGAATTGGTAAATTTAACATAAAGGGTGTGTTTTGTTGGGAGATTAATTTTTGTTCCTAAGAATATCATTTCCAATATTATAATATCTAGGAATGTGATTACCAGGCATCTAGTATTTCTATGTTTGTTTCAGAAAAACCAATACCAAGGAAATTGACATAATATTCCCAGGAATGATGTTTGATTGGATTTAGCTCTTTAGGCATATGACTTAATTTACCAAAATTACTCTTTTATCATTAAATTAATAAATTAATGACTAAACTTAATAAACAATTATTTAAAAAATTACATAAAAATATAATAGAATGTAAATTTAATATTATATTTTTTAAATAAAATTTCTTTATATTTATTTAAAAATACTTCTAATATTAAATATCTTTAATTAAAATTATTTTTTACTCTAATTTTCTTTTAAAAATTAAATATAAATATATTCAACTATTATTTTTTAACCAATTTTTTTCTAATTTTACAAAAATACCATTATATCAAATATCTTTCAATTGACTCTTTTTTTTTATCTAATTCAAAACAATCAGGCATTGATACAAGTTTTGTAAACAATGTTACACACTAAAACATATGTAAAAAGCAATTAAATTCTTATATCACAAGAATCAGGCAATGATACAAGTTGTTTTGTAAATAATGTTACACACTAAATCATAGGCAAATAGACATTCCCTCATCTAAGTTGAAAATGAAATAAGGCAACACATTTGGAGATTCTATTCTACCAAATTCTCGGTTATCACAATTTTAGGGCCATCCTTCTAAATTTCTTAATAGAAGCCAGTCATCCTTCCACCTGCATATCCAAATATTATTTCAATTCAGGATTATGTAAATGTAAATGGATAAACACATCACATAGTGTAACACCCCGTCTTTCTGCTATTCTCGTTTCTGACAGAAACGTGCGATTGTTTGTAAATATATGTTTTTGGATGCTTGATGGCGTGTTTATGGGTCTTGTATACCCTAGCCATGGTTGATGTGGGGTTCGTCCCCAATGAATGATTGTTTCGGTGATTTTATGTTTTTAGCGACAGTACGCTGTTTGGCGACGGTTTGACCGTTTCGACCGCTTTTAGAACGAACGGAAGATATTAAGGAAAATATCTCCGACGGAAATTTATAATTTCCTAGATAAGCTCGAGTTGGTAGCTCAAGAGTGATGAAATTCAAAGTGTGAATTTCGTACCATTTTAGCGACGCTTGTTTCCGTCGCGAAACGTCCGGTCGTAACTTCGGTAAAACGAAAGATACGACGGAAATGTAGAATTATAGCGCGATGCTATAATACATCTTTGGACCTTAGTCGCCCCGTAAATTTGAGACGTAAAGCCAAGAATGCCGTAGAAACATTTTATGACACCTTCTAGTTTTTCTCTCTCTTGCTTTTTACTTTTTGAAACACCTTTTTGAAAAGGCTTTTCTCTCATTGGTTGCATGGCTTAGGAACATGCAAAAGCTTCTCATTTATTCTTTCTATACCATCTTTATTCATATAATATTATTTCTTTACCACCTTTATTTTATTTTATCATTTTCTTTTACCATTACACCACCAAAATTACCACACCTTTCATAACAAAAACACAACAAAAATGAGAATGCTTGCTCCCAACTCCCAACTCCCTACTCCATCCGTAACTCCCTCTCTCTTTCTTATTCTCTTACTTACTTTTATTACTTACACATTCCACTAACCACTTACACTTCACTTTTACTCTTTTACAAACAAACTACCAAAAACAACACCAAAAAAATGCTCTCACCTCTCTCTTCACATCCGTAGCTCTCTCTCTCCCTTACACTCAAATTTTATTTCATTTCACTTCATCAAAAACACCAAAAACATCTTCTCTCTCCTATCTTTAAAGATCAAACACCACCTTTATTCAAGAACACTTTGAATGTTCATACGAACATGATGAACATGAAGAACACCAAACCCTAAGATCATACCCCAACATCATCATATCATACATCATTCTTCTCCTCTTATCATCCTCTTCACCATTATCATATTAGAAATATCAAGAACAAGCTCCTACACTCTCTTCTCATCATACCCGAAGTCATCACCATCATTCTTCATGGATTTTCTTCAACATCAAGCTCGTTCTTTCTCTTCCTCATGGACCGTGGCTCATCATCATCACTCTTACCTTCATTTTCTTGTTTTGAGAAGGTAAGTGCAAGACCAATCTAGCTTATGATCCTAGAGAACCCTTGCTCACATAAAGCTTCCATTTTTGTGTCATATATTTTGTTTAGGAACCAAGTTCAAGAGGCCTAGCTCTAGCCGAAACCATCAAGGGTGCATTAGCTCATTCTTTGGCTAAACAAGAGATCTACAAGAGGTAAGGGGGTTAGGGTCCATAGATTCTTGTTTTGGGTCATATATACGCTTGAAAATGACTTATATGCTAAAAGGTTCGGTAAAGATTAAAGCTTTAAAATGAATACGTGATGCTATGCTTGAAAGCTTGAAGCTTTGCTTGAAAACATGTGTGCTATGCTTGCTTGGGTGCCTTGATATATGATGATGCATTGCTATGCTTGATTGCTTGATATATTTGTGCTTATGCTTGCTAAAAGTGGCTTAAAATGCCTTAAGGCCAATCGGCCGCATGCTTCATGAAATAAGTATTGATGATAAAAAATTATGCTTGCTATATTTGTGCTAAATGGCCGAGGGTTTCCTCAAGTTTGGGAAAAAATGTAATAACTAAAAGATTTACTAAAATATATAATAAATCGGTTCTAAAAGATTAATAACTTAAAGTGAAAATAAATGTGTTTTTAAAGCTAAGGGTAAAACGGTAATTAAATGTGTTTTATAAAACTTCCAGAATTAAAGTACTTAAATGAATATGTTTTAAAATATTTTTGACCTTGGAAGTAAAAAGAAATAAGCTTTAAAGTGGCTTAGAGTATATTTACTAGTTTTGGGGTAAGAAGGGTAAAAGTGTAATTTAATAAAAGTTGTTTTCAAAACTGTTTTTAAGGGGACTTAATATGTGTCTAATGAACTTAAACATAAAATTTTATCTTAAAATAATAAAGTTACTTTAGGTAAATAAATTAATTACCTAGACTAGTTAAAACCGAACCGGGTACAAGGGGCCTCAAGGGCAGTTTCGTCATTTCAAAAATATCTTTTGTTAAAACTGTTTTTACTGGAGGTAAAGGGATGTATTAGTGACGAAATGCAACTGGTTTGACCTTCATAGGTTTTGAAACGAAAAAGTTATAAATATTTTCGTAAACTAGTGTATTTCGGTTTTTAAAGGAAAATGGTAAGGGCAGAATTGTCATTTAATTTAATATATGGCAAAAAAATTTTTACAGTGGGTAGATATAAGTGTTAGAAGGCGAATGGCTTTAGTTTGAGTCGAAAAAGATTTAAAATGGATTTTCTATGCGAGTTCTAGTAAACTAGTGTTATTTCGGTATTTCGAGAAAATGACACGACGATAAAACTGGGATTTAAATCAAGTTCCTTGATTCTGGATTTTCTCTAAAGAAATATGTTTTATGAATATAAAATAATATGTTTAAATACATATAATAAGCTAAGTAAAACATCCAAAGAGAACGGTTAGTTTTGAAGCTAGCCATTAATAAAAATGATGATAATTACAGTGAGAAGCTAATGAAGATAATAATGTAAGTGAAAGTGATAGTAAATAATAAAAGAATATGGCTTAAGAAAATAAATATGTTTTGGAGAAAATATATTTATAGTATTTATAACATGAAAAAGGCTTTTGAAATTAATAACATACATAAACAAGTATATAAAAGATAAGAGAAGAATAAAAGACTTATTCTAAATATGATAAGTATTATACTCCTAAGTTATATACAAAAGAATCCCTAT
>JASCZI010121068.1:42024-52497 GCA_036250425.1 Stylosanthes scabra | reverse complement strand
AAAGAAGCTGCATGAAAGCATGTTGGAAACGTGTAGCGACAGTAACTCTGCAGCAAATTTGGAATAACAAAATAGAGAACCAAAAGGATTAATAAACAGAATGCTTAAACTCTTTTAAAGTTCATAGTTTTCCATCTGAATTAGAATTTTTTGATTTGGTCTGCCTATGAAATTGAAGGCTCAAATATAAAATAAAATGACACCTAATTTCAAAATAGAAAGATTCGGATTGAAAGAATAAAGTTTTATGATTAGAGGAAGTTCTTTGAGTAAAGATTCCTCTGATGAATAATCAATTAGAAAGAAGAATAGTGGTGTTTGTTTGAGACAAACCTGGACCCCTTTCCATGATCTTTCTTGCTTTTTTTGTCCAGAGAAGGTAAAAGGCGCCTTAGCTCCAAACCATAGTTGGAGGGGGCAGGCTTTTCCTGTTGATCAACAATAACATCTTGCCTGTTCTTAATTCCAAGAATGTCATTGCTAACCGAGTTTGACTCCTTCCCACTCGCAACAACTGGCGTCTGTGAATCAGCTGGATTTTGTACAACTGCGTCCTCAGTCTCGACTGACTGGGTAAGGTAATAATCGGAACGCATCTCCTCTAAGATATTTTTGTGCTCGGCATGAAGTATAGAGTCTAAGCATCTTTTTTGGTAAAATATGCACGGGAATGGAGTTAAGCATAAAGACATCAATGAGGTGAATTGAGTTGAAATAAATGAGAGATACAGGGAGAGTAAACTCACGAAGTGAGAAGGCGAAAGTGATGGGCGTCATCAAGGTCATCTTGGTCTTGGTTTAACAGAACAGAGAGGATGGCATCGAGAAGTTGGGATTTGGAGATAGGTATGTGTTTCTGTCTGGGCACTTGTATCTTGGAAATACCAACTTCTTCTCCTTCTTCAAGATCTTGCTCATCAGCATGATTGGCTCTAGTGTTGCTGTAGGTGGGACTCACACTCGCGGCGGCGGCGGCATCCTCGTCCTCGTCCTCCCCCTCCAGCTCTGTTTTTGATTGGATGAAAGACACCTCCTGGAGCGGTGTTCGTGCTCGTGCTCGTGCTCGTGCTGGTGAACAGGAAGCAGAAGCAAGCCTGAGGAAGAGGCAGTGATGATGAGAATGAAGCACTGGTTGGGAATGGTAACGGAAACGGGAAATCCAAAGAGCGTTGCTCCCCGAGTTATGCCAACAAGCTGACATCAGGACTGGCATGGATTTAGAAATTCAGCACCAACCACAAACCACAGCCATACCCATACGGACTTTGCAGTTTGCACCGCTTTTTGTTGATTCGGAAACAACTAGCCCTGCCTCTCCGTCTCTATTTTTTCTTTTTTTTTAATCATAATCATATGATAACGATAATAAATTGAATTTTCCATTAAATAAATACATAATTGCTTTTTTTTCGCATTATCTTTTATTTTTCGCATGAGGTCAGGAGCCGAGGGGAGACTGACACAGCTTGTATTTTATTTGTGGCCATAAAATGTTGGATACTTTATCTTCTACTAAAAAGAGCAGCGGTCACTAAGAAGCAGCAAGCCAAAAAAGCATTTGCGTTGGCGATGATTGTGACAGTGAGGGCTGAGGCTCTTCGTTTCCCTTTCTCCTCCATCCATTCAATGAATCTGTTGCATCATCGTGTTTATGTTTGTTTTCAGTTTAGGAAGAGGAACAATCAGAGTCACAGTCCTAATGGTAGTAATAGTGTATTATTGTTAACAAATGAGAAGGCGGGGTGGAGGTTGAGGATGAGATGCAAATCGAAATATGACGGGGATAGGGAAATGGCACGAGACAGAATAATAACATTCGGGAAATACAAAGGGAAGATGCTGGGAAGCCTTCCGTCGAGGTACCTCAAGTGGGTGTCCAACAATTTAAGAGCGGGGCATTTTTTGGAGTGGGCAAAGCTCGCAGACCAAGTCCTTCAAGATCCAATCTACAGAGACCGCTTGGAGTGGGAGTTCGCTATCAGTGTCTTGAATGGTGACACTCATAGTCACACTCTCTCTTCGTCTTCCTCTGCAGTCTCCGAGCTGCTAGACATTAGCGACAGATTTGGCTGGGATAACCAAGACAAGCTTGGTTGGAGCAAAGTCGATTTTGACCTTCTCGGCACCTCCAAAGGCGGTAGAATTCCCAGACGATTTGCACCGCTCAATGATCACACTCACCCATCTGCCTCTATTACACTCCACAAGTCAACGACAAGGAGAATGCAGAGAAGAGAGAGGCAGATGAACACGAGATTGAGGGCACAAGCACACGCAGTACACCACCGCCAGCAGCCTATCAACAAGAAGAATGTTGATTATGAAGATGATGGTGGCGGCGAGATGGCGCGGCAGAAACAACATTCGAATCAGAATGTGATTGCCAACCCATTCCCGGGACGTCAGGCACTCGTGGAACACTACCACCGTGCACGGACGCACCAAAAGAAGCTTATTGTAACTGTTGATAAAGAGTCAAGACTGTTGAGTTAAACTGCTGCTGCTGGTTCAATACAATTGTTTATCTTCTTGCATTGCCTTTCAGGAGATTGGAACCCAAACAATTGGAATTCGGTTCCTGCCTCCTAGGAGATCAAGCTTTCACTTTTAAAATGGATTAAAATTTAAAATATTATTTTATCAGTTTAAATCTCTTTGCCTTAGTTAGTAATTAATTAATTATAATTGAATTCAATTTTTTTTTGGTGTCTATAATTGAATTGAATTTATTATTATAAAACTATTAATTTAATATATTAATGTGTTGTATCCTGTGATATTGTGATTTGTTTGAATTTACCAGTAAAAATCTAACAATAGAAACTCATTGAAAGGACACGGTTTGACAGCTTAAATACCTAAAACAAAGGAGAGGAAGAAAATTAGAGGACCTCCTTAAACATCTCCTGAACACAACTAAACTTCTGAAAACTCCCTAAATTAAGCTGTCGCCACGCGTGCAAAATTTTTCCTTTCATCTCCATTACCACTATCACATCTTAAACTTCTTTGCGGGGTCTCTACTTTCCCTTATTGGCATGTGGCCATCATAAAAACCTAACAAATTACTAACAAAAATAATAATATAAAAACAACAATAATAATAGTAACAAAAATAAGAAAAAAAATAATAATGATAAACCGTCAAAACAATTAAAAATAAATAAATATAAAAGAAAATAATAATAACAAAAAAACAAAACAATAATAAAGGAAAAGGAAAAGAATAACATACTGGCTGCTTAATCCCACCAAAAGCTAACAACAAGTCCTTCCTGTGAATAAGAATAAGCGAATTATTATATTATTGTGTTGTCCTCTCGCCATAATTGTCATCATCAAGGCTAATGGGCGCGCGCTCGGCTTTGGTTGTGCGCGCACCTGCAGCATCCAATAATGTCCAGTTATGGTTCACGTTCGTTAAGATTTTAATTGCTCTTTTTGGAATTCTATCACCGTGCTATTCCTATTCGGATGCTGAGGCGCTCTTGAAGTTCAGGGCTTCATTGAGAAATGCGGTTGCCCTCAGCAGCTGGGATCCATCCATAAATCCAAACCCACCGTGCTCTGGCAACATTACCAGTTGGGTGGGTCTCTATTGTAATCAAGACAAGGTTCGGGGGTTACGCCTTGAGAGCATGGGCCTCAACGGCAACATTGACGTGGCTTCTCTCTCTTCAATGCCCGCTTTGCGGATGCTTAGCCTGATGAACAATACCTTTGCGGGTCCCTTGCCCAACATCAAGATGCTGCCTAATTTGAAGGCCCTCTACCTGTCCTTTAATCATTTCTCTGGAGACATATCTGATGATGCATTTGCAGGTTTTAGTCGATTGAAGAAACTTTATTTGGCAAATAACGACTTCACTGGTAAAATTCCATCTTCCATTGCTGCATTGCCTAATCTCCTATACCTCAGGCTTGATGGTAACAAGTTTCATGGCCAAATTCCTGATTTTCCACGCGGCCATGATTTAATGACCTTCAACGTCGCTAACAATGATTTAGAGGGCCCCATCCCGACCAATCTAACCACCTTCGGTCCTGCCTCCTTTAGCGGTAAGTTTCGCTGTCTGTATCCCTCTATCCCTCCTTATTGTCATACATACATAAATATTGAATTGAATCTAGATATCATACGAGTTATTTATTTTAATTAACAGGAAACAAACGTTTATGCGGGCCACCACTGACAAATGTATGCCCGGCTACGACAGGAAGCCAGGATGGCCACGTTATGAAAACTATATTGATTGTGCTAGGGGTAGTAGTGGTTGTAGCTATCCTGGTTGCAGTGTTAGTCATATGGCGCTTGAGACTCAAGTCACGCAATCACAATCAAATAAATAATCATGAGGTCCAAAATTTCCAAGGCCAGACCTCCGACAAGTACGTTCCGCCCGTTTACGTCAAAACCAAAAGCCTAGCAGAACACTATGATGCTGCTACAACTCCTAAGAAGGTGCTCAGTTCTGGGCATTCCAAGAAGGTGGAGCAAGGCAAGCTCATATTCCTGAATTGTGACAGCGGAGTCAAGTTTGATTTGCCAGATTTGTTAAGGTCCTCCGCCGAAATTCTAGGCAGTAACACATTTGGCTCTTCCTACAAGGCCGTTATCTTGGACGGTCAAGCTTTGGTTGTCAAGAGGTACAAGCAAATGAACAATGTGCCCAGAGAGGAGTTCCACGAACACATGAGAAGGCTTGGCAATCTCAACCACCTCAATATTCTGCCCTATATGGCCTATTACTATAGGAAAGAAGAGAAGCTCTTGATCTCTGTCTATGTTCAAAATGGTTGCTTAGCCAGCCATCTTCATGGTATGTATGTATTCAGGTTTTTTTATTTTGGGAATAAATTGCATAGAATTTCAATCGGTTCCGCTATCCACGTATCCTTTTAATAAATACTAAATTAACATCCACCTATAATAACCATATTTTTATACGGGTGTAAAGATGATGTTTGATAAAAGGATGTGTAAATAGCATTATTCAATTTCAACACCTAAAAAGATGTTGTAAAACAAATGACATGAAAATAAATTACAATATACAAGTTATTAATAACAAATAAATATATGACTGTTGTAGGGAATCGCAACAAAGAAAAGCAGGGCCTTGACTGGCCAACCAGATTGAAAATAGTGAAAGGTGTAGCGAGGGGATTGGCCTACCTATACAACGCACTCCCAAGCGTTGTTGCGCCTCATGGTCACCTCAAATCTTCGAATGTGCTTTTGGATGAATCTTTTGAGCCCCTACTGACTGATTACGGGCTCAGTCCTTTGATCAACCTTGATCGTGCCCAACAAGTCATCATGCCTTACAAATCACCCGAGTATGCTCAACTCGGGCGCATAACAAGGAAGACTGATATGTGGAGTTTTGGAATTCTGATTCTGGAGATCTTGACAGGTAAATTTCCAGAGAACTATCTTGCACAGACACATAACAGTGATTCGGACATTGCCAACTGGGTCAATACCATGGTTACCGAGAAGCGCACCAGCGAAGTTTTTGACGCAGACATGGGAGGATTTGGCAATAGTAAAGCTGAATTGCTGAAGCTCTTAAAGATTGGCTTGAGTTGTTGTGAGGAGAATGTGGAAAGAAGGTTAGATATGAAGGAAGCTCTTGACCAAATCGAAGACTTGAAGGAGGTTGAAAGTGATGGAGAATACTCTTCTACTTTAGTCACTTCCGACAGGGATGCCTATAGAGCTGTGTGATTAATTGGATTCTCTCTTGCCTTGCAAATTGTACGGGCGCATAGAAGGTGGCTTTCCTCACACAATATTATACATTTAAAAAAAAGGGAAGAAAAAAAAAAGAAAAGAAGAAGGAGAAGAACTGTTTATTAACCACCAATTCATCTAATTAATTATTTAGTTTTTATGTTTGTGTTATACTGATTAATGTAAGTAGGTATTTACGGTACATCTCAATAACCACACTCCATGTTGTACTTTGTCTTACTTTGTTTATATAGATTCTAGATTCTAGATAGATCTAGATAATCTCCTTTCGTAATTATGTATAAATAGTATTAGTTAATTTTGTACGTATACCTATTTTTTCAAAACATCGATCACCTATTTCCTAGTATCTCTCTCAAACTAAAGACACAAGTAAAAAAAACAAAAATTTATATGTACATAATTCTATATTTATCATAAACTTAATTTTATGAATATTGCGGATTCTAATTTATAAGATATTGTGTATTTTTAACTAATTTAAAGGTGAATTTTACCAAACCCCCTCATTTTGAGGGGGTAAGTTACCCTCTGTAAAATGTAAATTTTTGATTGGTGAATTACATTTGTGTAATTCTAACTTAATCCCACATTTTAATCATGGTTATGTTTTGTTATAATTTTTGAAAATTGCAAATTAACCCCTATACTCATCTTCATCTGCCGTCCCCTATAACCCTGCCGCCGCTGCGCTGTCGGCGCCCCGTCGTTCCTCTCTTGTAAGCACAGTCTGTAACCGCCGCTGGATATCCTTTTCTACTTGCCGTCCACCGCTCACTAAAATCTCACCTCTCATTATTGTCGGGGCTCTCTCTTGGTTTCACTTTCTCTCCTTCTGACGTCGTCTCAGTCATCGTTGCTGTGTTTGCAAGCATCTACGTGTCCTCTGATCACTGCCCCGTTATCCTTCAATTGGGTTCCCTTTTGCTCCGTCTCAAGCACCGCCATCGCAAACACGGTAATTTTCCTTGCCTTTCATTCTTTATTTTGTTTTGATGGTGGTTCATAGAATAGAATTGTGCATAGCTTGGCGAGAATGGCGATAGAGTTCGCGTTCCCCTATCCCTTTTTCTGGTTTACTCCCTTAATTAATTAATCCAAATTTCCTCCCTTGGTCTATTTGGCTTGAATTGGGCATTTGGTTTTTGATAGTAATTTGCAGGTATGATTAATTTTGGTTTACATTTTTTTTGTGGCTTGTTTTGTTTCATTGGTATACTTTGTATTCCACGGAGAGGCTCCTGTTTTGTAATGGTTAAAAATCACACCTAGACTGCTTGGTGTCATGAATTATAAAATTGCAAGGATTACACATATAATTGGTATAGGTTATATGTTTGGTAGTGATCTGATCAGGTGTGATGAGCATTGATAATGATAGTTTGTGTCTTGAGTTGTAGGTGTTGCTGTCTTGTAGTAATTTGTGCATGTGTCAAGCTGATTTGCCTTGGTACTTTACTGCTTTGTATCAGTTAATCAGATAATTAGCATGAATATATGATTGTAATGAGAACTTTTTAGTTTTTGTCACTTAGGTAGAGTAACAACTGCATCCTTTTTAAATTAGAAAATTAGCATGAATATATATGCTTGTATTGGTTGCTGAAAAAAGGTAAATGGGAGAGGGGAATCATTAGAACTAAAGGGAAAAACATATACGAGTTAGCAAATGCATTTACAATATAGAAAGCATGGTGGTGATGCCTTATTTGATCTGTCACTTTTTCTTCCAACTAATCAAACCTTAAAGTCTGGTCCTCTCATAGTCTCATCTCTTCATTTAGAAAGACATGACTTCTTTACAAATTAGATTAAATTGAAAAATAAAAATCAGATCAATTTTATTCCAGTACCTATAACTCTTGTATATTACAATGTCTTTAGTCTTTTGTTCCTCATGAAAGTACATATCTCTGAACCTTTTGCCTATATGTTGTTGCTTCCTGAAAAATTCCAAGTTTAATATAAGTAATAATCATTTCCTAAGGCTGCGTTTGTTTTCTGTACACATGTCTCAAAGACATAGACACATTAGTACATGTACTATGTTTGTTTTGTGAGACACATTTTTATAAAGGACACGATCACCACATTAGTACACTGGAGACATGTAATTTGTGTCACTCCAAAAGGATGAGACACAGATTTTAGAGGAAAGACACAAACTTATACCAATATACTTTTATAATTTTACCCTTGAAAACTTATAAAATTCCTAAAATTATCCTCAAAATCTCTGCAACTTTCCCTCTAACTTAATCACCATCAGTCATCAACCTCAAGAAACCTCACCTTCTCCCTCCATCCATGTCCCTCTCATGGAGCATCACCTTCCTCTTTTTCATCTCCCTCCTTCTCTTCGTTGCTTTTTGAGCTAGATATGCCTCTATTCTCCTTCGTTTTGATCTTTGAATTGAAGATGAAGGGAAGCCTTGAAGGTGGAGGCAAATGGCAAAAACTCACACTCTGCAACTTGGGAACCTCACTGAGCTGTACTATTGTGTGCTTAGAAAAAATGGTGGTGATTGTTCAAACTTTAGATAGTGGTAGAAAAAATAATGGTGGTGGCAATTTATAACAATGGCAATATATTTTGCGATTTTTTTTATTTGAAGATGGTGATAATATAATGGGTGGTGGTAGACTCGTAGTAGCTGCGTGGTAGGGATGAAGATGATGATGAATATGATTTTGTTTTTCTTAATTTAAACTAGGGGTAATTTAGACTTTTTAAATTCTATTGTGTCTTGTACATAAAATTTAGCAAACACTATACAAAGACACTAATAATTTATGTCTATGTCTTCAATGTCTATGTATTTGTGTCTTTGTCTTAGACTATACATAAACCAAACGCAGCCTAAAGGCATGCATAAGTCATAAAAAAAGAAAAGAAAAAGGAGCAAGAAAAGTGAGATGGAGAAGTTTGCTGGTGGACTTTACACAACCAGTGTTGAGGTATATGTCTGACAGTTTGAGACACATGCATATATGCTTATATTTTTCATTAAATATTTGTATATAAAATTGTAATGTTCCTTTTGATAGGCATTTATTCCAAACACCGGACGTGGAGTACAAGGAATGGGGGATGCTGGCAACTAATGAGAACTCTTCATGGGCAAGAATTGATGCAAAACAGTGAGGTTACCCATGTTATTTATGCATATCCTAAGGTTCTTGATCACCATCTTAATTCTAATGCTAGAGGGGGTCTTCAGGTTGATGTTAGCAAATTGATTTGTACCCATAACTTATCAACAAAGTTGAGACAAGAGCTACACCATTTTTGTAACTTTGATTAACTTGTATATATAGATTTTAGGCTACGTTGGTTACTTGTTTTGACAATGTCCTCTTATGTGTGTTAACAAATAACAAATATTTGGTCTTGTAAAAATCTTAGCTGCGCTTTATATGCACTAATTGTGCTTTAGATACGCACTGATTGTTATCGGATGAGTTATTCTTAGCTATTTTTAACTTATGACTCTAATTTATTGGTGCTTCCTTTCAACAAACGGAAAATAGAATACTGCAAAAGAGAATACTTGGAAATGGGCCAACAATTGAGGAAATTTGTAACAATTGGATTAACAGTGTATAAAACTTTTATTCCTCTTCTTTTTTGTCGTGACCACCAAAATTAAAATGAACTTCCCAACTAAATTTGTATTTACAATCTACTGAAAACAAATTTGGAATAAATAGAACATTCAATTTATGAAAAGTGGAAAACACTTCTAAAGAAAATTGGTCATCATAACCAACAATTAGATAACGTAATCTAATATCTCCTCTATGGCCCTATATGTTCATCCTTGACTAGTAACATTGTTTAACTAAAGGGTTCTTGAGCCACTTCAACTCCATGCAAATCGTAGTAACATAATGACTCCTGATATCTTGAATATATCAACAAATTTGTTGTGTCCCGAAAACACTATTAGTCTATAAGCCCAACCTTCTTTCGCTGCAGCCGCCCTTCGCTAATCAGTCCATCTGTATAATCATAAAATTAGAAATTTTGCATTTCAAGCAGTAATATAATGAAACAATATTTAAAAGACGCAGCAAATCTGAAATTTTGCATTCCAGCAATTTTCTTACAGTTTCCTACTTGATATCCCTTGACATATTAGATAAAAGATGCAGCAAATTTGCAATGCAAAACTAGGGAGACAAAAATCAAATTATATCATGGTTCGAAAACGCTATTAGAATATTCAACAAGAACCAAGATAGGTCAAAAACCATGTGAATATAAAATCACATGTACAGGGGAAAAAAATAAAGAGATGAAGAAAAAGACAAGAAGCAACATGGAATGCAAGGTACATTGATTAGTGCCCTATGCCACTACCTCATAATAAATGGTGCACATGCAATGGTTTTTCCTTTATCAGTAAAAAACTCACATGTTCCCAAATTAGGGAGTGAGTGTAGACTTACAAGTTACAAAGCTATTCAGCAAGTAAATACAAAATCAAAACGTCACACAATTATAATGCCGCCATGCCACCAATGATAACCAAACAGTTCAGCACCAAAATACAAAACAAAATAGAAGGCATTTGATCTCAAGAATAATAAGATAGACACTCTATAGTTCAAAGCTCAATTGACATCCGCACTTTCCACCCGAGATTTGTATAGCTTTCTCCTCCTGTTGAACTCCTGTTCCCACAATTTATTCTTTGTCAAAATCTGATTAA
>JASCZI010121068.1:26422-42014 GCA_036250425.1 Stylosanthes scabra | reverse complement strand
ATTCATCTACACCCCCATCTTTCACCTTCATTTAGAATCTCCTTAGAACCCCTCCTAGCACCATTGGCACTCCTATCTCTTCTTTAACTCTAGCAATGTCATCTCAGAATGCAATTTTTCTTTCTTCAGGTGAGGCCATACACAACACACCAGGCACAACAAAAATCATTTTCATTTATCCTACCTTTCAGTAGTAACCATCTATTGTTTTTTATCACCCTATCACAGTGAAAGAAATCAACTTTTCACATTCCTAGGATGCCTCCTGAAACATCTCAAAACTCCACCAATACTTAAATTACTTCCGTTAGTTAGAACATCACTCTCAGATGTGAGGGATTTGCTGCAAGGAAATAAGATTTCCTCAAAAAAGAAAAAAAAATTAAAATCAATGACTGAATTCAAAATCAAAACTACATCAGTTTCAAAATCCCAATTAGAATCTAATTGAGAACATGGTTCTAAATTTCATATAGATATGAAAACAATGCCCTGTGTTGTAGGCCATAATAAAGTATCTCAATGCCCTTTTTAAAACTCTCCAATGTGTTATAAAAGGGTGGTGAATAAAATGGTCAAAATTGGTATATTAAATTCAACTAAATTCAGAATATATGTTCATATGGAACAGTTTAAATAATCAATACTACTAAACTCATGTACTACGAAATCATAGTGGATCGTGATCCAGAACAAAATCATTGAAAAACAATATAATCTGCTAAAGGAACAATCAACAACATTTTTAAAGAATAATGTAAAATGCAAAAATCTAACATTATGGAAAACCAGTAATACTAAACTTACAAACACTTTCACATTTTGGATTAACAAAACACAAGACATAATATCAAATTTATCCTCCTCAAAGATATCGCCCCCATCAACATCAAAATATCTAAAGAACAAGGGAACAATGTAAGAAAGCAACACCCACTAACAAATTAAGCAAAAATAAATAAATAAATCACCTTGGGTCTGGACTACAGGCGAGCAAGTAGCAGCAGAGACGGACTGACAAAATGACAGACCTTGGGACGCGATGCGAAGAGCTGGCGGGTTGAACAGAGGCGTGGAAGGCGGCGGTGGTAGGATGACCGGACGATGGGGGAACGGCTTAGGTGAGAAGGCCAAGGTTTTTGACGGCTAGGGTTTTTTGAAATTGAGAAAGAGAAGATTAGGGTTCCATACTAACTAGATATGAGCACAAACGTGGTCAATAAGAAAAAAGAAAGCTCGGATTTGTGACGTTCGACTCAGATGAATGAGCGGGTGATGGCCAAGCTATAGAGAGAAAGGGAGAACGACGATCGTGCTTGCGATAGGACAGATGAGCCTGGACGGTGAGGGATGATGCTCGGGATAGAACGGCGGTGACGTTGAGAGAGATGAGGGAGGATGAGTTTTTGGGCGTTCACAATGATGGCAGAAGAAAGCAGAAGAAGTTGTGTTCGATCATTGGGTGGAAGAGGAAGAGATTGGATTGGGGTTGATTTAGAATTTTTTAAAATGGATAGGAAAATAAATTAATTATAATTTTACCTCAAGCATTAACTGTAGTTAAAAAATTTAAACTTTAAGTTAACCAATAGAAATTTGCCATGTCATGAAGGGTAAATTACCCTCTGATTTTCAGAGGGTTGGTTAGATTTCACCAAATCTAAATTTCTGCGCTATTATTACTTACTACTACTTTGAAATTGAATTTTTGAACTCTAAATAAGAACTGAATATATTTTCAGTTTCCCGTCTCCATTTTCTTTCCTTATCATGATTTTATATATTTTTGTTTATGTGAACTATAAAAATCTCTTCGTGACAATTATAAAATTTTATTCAAGTATTTTTTAATGTCTTATTTATTTTTTTATTATACATGTCAACTATAAAAGAACATATGTATATCAACTATAAAATTCTATTCGTGGTAATTATAAAATTTTGTTCAGGCATTTTTGAAATCTTATTTGTTTCTTTTTTTATTATTCATGTCAGCTATAAAATCATTTACCTATCAACTATAAAAACATGTTTGTGACAATTATAAAATCATATTCAAATATTCTTTAAAGTCTTATTTGTTTTTTCTTTATTATTTATGTCAACTATAAAAAATGTTCATGTCAACTATAGAAATAAGTTTATATCAACTATAAAAACCAATTCATGATAATATAAATTTATGTTCGAGTATTCTTCGAAATTTTATTTGTTTCTTTCTTTAATTAGTTATTTATGTCAATCATAAAAATATGTTCATAACTTCATATTAACATGTGTTTCTGTTCATTTTGACTTTTTTTGTTCGTTTTTCTTTTTCTCCCTCCTCCTCTTGCTCATTTGCTTCTTCTTCTTTCTCCTCCTTCTCTTCCTTTCCTCCTTTTACTTCTCCTCCTCAATTTAAGTTTTATATAAGAAGAAAAAGAAGAAGATGATATATGATAATGAAAACAATGATGATACCAACAACACAATAAAGATAAAGAAGAACCAGCGGAGAAGAAGAAGAAGACACCGACGATGACAGCGATTATAGCGCACCAAAAAAGAAGAGGTAACTGCATCGAAAGAAGAAGAAAAAGGAGGAATATACAATGACTTCTTTTGAATTTGGGTGACGTGGATTTGCCGCATTACCCAAATTCAAACCCAGGTATATTTAAGTTTTAACCACATATCCAAATTCGTGGGTATAAACAAATTAAACAATTTGAGAAATAATAAAGTATCATTCATTACATAATAAAATACCCAAAATAAACCGATTTTGATATTTTAAACAATATGAGGAATAAGAAATAGATAATTCATGAATGGTTATTGCTGCGTCACATAGATTTATGATTTCCTAAACACATGAGCTCTCGTGGCTGCTATTGTCACACCTTTCTCACTGCCACCTGTATTTTTGCAAAGCATTGCTTTGCCTTTGCTTCATTAGTTTGATTCTATTCTGTGTCGCACTATGTCTCTTTTTTTATTATTATTATTATTATTCAAGAGGCCCTAAACGGACAGAAGGGAAAACTGACTCCACATAAATCAGCTTATAAAAGAGTAGAAATCTCAGAGGGGTTGCAGAATGATCATGTTGCCGATATTGGTATTAATGGCACATCCGCCACTCGATTGACTTCCTTATAGACACGTGTTAACCTCACTTCCCACTCTCTGTTTATAAGGTTGACAATTCTTCTTATGAGCCTTGTGCGAGTAGAGTGATTTCTTGGAGGCTTATTGACCAAATCAATTGCAATTTTAGAATTGACTCAATCGAGAGCTTTTTGATTCCTCTATTCCACGAACACTTTCTAGGATGGCTTCTATCTCGGCTTCTAAGGCTTTCGCTAGGTTTGTTCTCTTTGCAAACGGTGCAACCCTGCCACCAATATCATTTCTTAGGACGTCTGCAATGCTGGCAGGTCCAGGATTACCTAGTTAAACCTTTTAGATAAAGTGCTTAATATTGAATCATACAATTATTTTTTGCCGGCTATAGAAACTCTATTTACTTACTAAATTATGAGACTCACTTTATTGTTTTTTTTTTCTCTTCTTCTTAGAAATAACTATATAAGTCTTGATCCTTGTTTCGTCAATTCCCCTCTATTTCTGCTCACGATATTTTGAGTAAATATTTTGATTTTTTTTAAAAGGTGCATGTTAAAGTGCTTCGTAGTTCGTATATAGTATAGAGGATTTGATCATAATGGTTTGAGATAGTTTATTTTGTATATATTCTAGCATACTAGCTTGAAGGTTATGAAAGTATTAGATTACGATTTATTAAAAGGGAAAATATATCTAATCAATAATTTTCTAATCAATAAATCAGTCAACAAAAAGTAGAACATCTGAAACTACTATTTATAGAACATCCACAATGAAAGCTATAGAACATCCGAAACCTAAAAGAACATCAACCAACTTTATATTTTTTTTAGAAACAGAACATCCAAAACTAAAAAACAGAACATCCAAAACATAAAGAAATAGAACTTCCAATTTAAGTTGCTGGCTGATGTTGACTGAATTTTTGTTAGTTATCTAGCATGGTTGTTATTGAAATTACTTGACTAAAAGTCTATAAAATTAAAATGAATTCGTATTAAATTTGATGCGAGCATGTATTGCGGAATAAAGTTTCCATGCCTTGGTTGAATTTGACATGATAAAAATCAGTTACTATATATAATGTATTTATCTATAAATATATATTATTTAATTAATTTTTAAGATGTATTTTATATTTTAATATATATTTTATATTAAAGATGGATGTTGATGTAAACTTATCATGGTTGAATAAACATAATAATGAACCCCTATGAATAGTGAACTAAGTGGCTAAAGTGTTTTGATTATCTATGTATTTAAAAACTTTTAAAATTTCATTTTCTTTTAGTTTTTTTTTACGGTATTCTCCAATTTGATAAATTGATGACTAATTTGTCGTCGTTTTGAGTTTTCTTTAAAAATATATTGCTGGTCAATGAATTATTGTATATATAAAATAGAATTCGAACTTCTAATATTTATTTAAACGAATTAATAAGTTGACTAGATAATTGATTTCAGATTTTTTCTGTAATTTTTGGTATTGAAACGGTCAAATTTTTTCTCTACACTATAACATAATAAAAAAAATCAGTTTACTAATGTAAAGAGGGCCAATCACAAAAACCCAAGCCAGCCGAAAGATGAGTGAAAATCTCTATAATTGGTCCAATACAAAAAAAATGGATTTCATGTCCAATACACCCGCTCGAAATAAAAGGAAACACTTATTAGTACTGGGCCTGTGAAGCCAGGTCCAAAAGTCCAAAAAAAGAAACCCCTTATTGATACCCAAAACCCCTAATCAGTCTTGACCAAAAAAAAAAAAACCCCTAATCAGTAATCACGCAAAAAAGAACGGAATTGGAGCCAATAATGCTGCATAAAAACTAAAAGTAAAAGGCATGGAGCAGCAGTCCAGAGAGGCAGTTGTTCCTCTGGTATACTTGTTTTGTTTCCCCCCAAACCGTCAAAAGTCACGAAGCGCGCGAACTCGAACAAAAAGAAATCGTAGTATTTGTGAATACAAAATCGAAGTATTAAGTGAAGTAGTAAACCCTACCATAACCATGGCGAACAAACTTGCAACTAGACGGGACCTACTGGATCGGTGGAGAGGCATCCAGATGGAAGAAGAGGACGACGACAACGATATCGCTGATCCCTCCAAACGCCATCTCTTCCACCTCCGTAAAGAACAATGGTTCTCCCCACTCCCTCACTTCTTTTATTTTTATTTATTTTTTACCTTGTTTGGGTTCAGCAAGAAAAACTGAGGTTTCTATAAGTTACTCCCATATTGTTATTATTTTTGACTCTATTTGGGTTCAGCCAGAAAAAAAACTAAAATTGTTTTAATAATCCTAAATATAACTTGTTCTCTTGAATGGAAATTATTTGACTAGTTGATGCAAGTAAAGCAAAATTTGAAGTGATACTCCAAATTTGGAGTGCCAGAATGAGCAGTGGTCTCTGGTTAATATTATTATTCATTGGTGGAAATGGGTGATATTTGATCAATGTAGCTCGTTCCGGGATATGGCTTATGTTGTTGTTCTGCATTGATGGATTGGATTCATGTTTTTATTGGGGAATTGAGACATTTTCTTTGCAGTTTCATATCTAACAACTTTACTTAATGTCAGGTTTGCAGATGCATATAACTTTCTGATTTGCTTGCCTTGTGAAAGTCATTTTTGGTGTGGCTTTTGGGATATAATGGGGCCCCTATTGGAGACTTTTTACAATTACTTCAAAGATGACCGTCATGATTCTCCTCTTAGGTGTTTATGGAAGAGAATGTCTGATGAAATGAAGCATTGCTTGCAATGCATTTGTCAGCATCATCAAGCTCAAGACATGTATAATATGGAGTACGAGTATAGCTCTATTGGTCCTCTTCTTGATGTGTTACATAAGCTTGATAATGAGAGGGTGACATTACATCTGAGAGATATCAACACAAAGTTAGCAGGGGAAGAATATAATCCTGCCTGTGATAATGCTGAAGTAGTTAGTGTGTTGTATGAGGTGTGTTTCCTCTTGCTTTACCCTGTCCCAAGTTCTGACACACTTGATACACACATTCTGTTTATTGGAAATTTGGAATTGTATCCACTGATAAGTCTCCTCTTTATGGCTAAATATATTTATGCTTCTTTGAAATATATGCATTCTGTTATATTTTTACACACAATGCCCCCTCCCCAGTTGTATTGTTACACAATAGTTTTTTCCTTCTTTTTCCTCATATTGTAGATATTTTATTTGCTTTAATTTATCTTAAAAAATATGCTTTAACTTCAGATTGTTTGTTGAGACTTGAAACTTGATAATACATTTTGCTCTTTTAGTCTATTGTCTCATTGGACCAAGACTGCTGCTCCTATGTTGCATCACATAAAATGCAAGGCTATAGCAATTCCCTATCTTTCCGATACCCAAAGCTGAATGTTTCATAGTTTTATAACAAGTTACTAATATCTTTTGATATAGACAAGTGAAAACTGAACATTGTTAGATTAGGACTTGTATAAATTTTTGTAATTGTATATTTTTCTTTCTTACTTTGTGTATGAACCTTCTATTTTGGATTTTTATATTTATAGCCTCATTTTGTTCCTCCGAATGTTTAATGCAGGTGTTGATGTTCCCAGTCCTGTTAGATTATCAGCCTCTATTCAACGAGTTTGAGTTATTTGTCGAAGCTATTGACTGTAAACACGAATTAGCTTTGTCTGGGCATCAGCAATTTCCGGTATATATATATGTATATATAATACTTGGTTGTATCGTGCTTTCACTTGCCAATGTAGTATTCTAGATTGCTTACATGGTGAATCCATTTGCTCACAGGGAGTGTATGCCTTGCTATTTTGCAAGAGAAGCGTTCGTTCTGTTGGATATCGCTTAGCAGAATCTATGGGAAAATTGAGGTACTTGTTGGTTGGCAATTTGGCATGAAAGACCTTCAGTTCCACAGTTGTACTTTGTTTTGGGTAGATGATGCCCCATACAAGTTGAATGCAACTTGTGTCCCTTCTTTTATTAAACTTGGATATAGAAGGCATTAAGCCTGAACATATGTTCCAATGCATTAAAATTAACTTCAACACTATGCTATCTTCCATATGATCAATGCTTCTTGTTTGTGCGCAGGAGAGCAGTGGACTTGGAACCTTTGCAGCCACTGCTCAAGAAATTTATTGGCTGTTTAGAGTCTGATGCATTACCATTGGCTTTGGATTCTTCAATGCCAAGAGCCCAGCTGGATCGTGTGTCTTTATGGATTGGCATTAAATCATTGTAAGGAGTGTATTTAGTAGTATCAGACTATCAGTGAGTAGCCTAGTCATCTCTTTCTTATTGTTTTGATAATACATTTTTATATACATTTTTGTGAAGGCTTAGCTTCTTGGAGCCTCCTACTTTTGAAGAAGGGATATTGGAACAATACCCCTTTTTTGTAGATATTGTACTCAATCATATTAGTGGTGATTCACTTGAATTCTCACATGCTGTTAATTGCTTGAGACTACTATTCGAAATGCTCGGTATGTTTTGTCCGTCTCTTTTATTCCATTTTTCAGATTTATATTTCTTTGCATAACAATTCTTTGTACTTGATCCTAGGTTGCAAGCTTTGGTTAAGGTCTACATTGTCTCCAAGTGTAATGCGTAACACTCTACTTGGCCAATGTTTCCATACTCGCAATGAGAAAATCCATAAAGATATTTTTGGCCTTTTCCAACCTTTCCTACAGGCATGTATGCATAGTTATTTTCTTAAAGATATGCATTCTTTGGCTGGGGTGGGGGTGGGTTCTTTGTCTATTGGCGTTATTTACGACTTTGATCCCATGATCCAGTCTCTTGAAGCTCTACAAGATGGCGAGCATGAAAAACAGCGTAGACACTTTCTCTATTTTCTCCTCCATCAAGTGCCAGTGAGCAGTAACTTCAGCATTCTAACGAGAAAATTGGCAAATCAGGTTATCACATTTAGATATTTTGCACGATTGCTATGCAATGAGTGGCTAGTGATAGGTGCTTTTGATTGTAGCCATGGATGCTGCATATTGGTTTCTCTTGTATAGTCGTCATATATTTAATAATTGTCTTTTCAGATAGCATTACTTGTTGTATGCCGCGGATACAGGATGAACCCACCTTGCCCTCCTTTTGAGTGTTCACACATGTGGTATGTACTCAGTTACTCAGCTGGAAAATGAAATAACTTTTTCCTACATTCATGCACCAGACATCAACTCTGGTATTATCTATCAGGAAACAAAGGAATTCCTCTACATTATGTGACTAGAGATACAAGTTCTGTGTGCCTTTATTTTTTTTTTTTTTTTTCTGATTGAGGGATAACAGATCCTTTTATAAAATTTATAGGCATAACGAAACTTTATGATCAAGTGAACATTTGTCTAAAACATTCTTAGTGTGTACAGTATTGTATCCTGCTAGGAGTGAATCCTTTTTTCTATAAGCTTGGTCATGTTACTTCATTTTAGTGTGTCTGGGAGAATTGGGAAAAACCATTCAAATGATTTTAATGAGGTGTAGCAGAAAACCAATCTAAGGCTTGGGGGATTTCCTCCTTTTTTGGATGTTACTTGCTTACTTAATTGTCTGAGAAGTCAATACTAAATGACTGTTGCATAATATAGATGAGCTTCACCATAAATCTAAATGTTCACAATATAGTATATACTAGGACTTTTTCTAATGTAGATGCTTCATTATTTCTCGACATTATGTTGAACAGGGGACCTGCCCTTGTGTCATCTCTGAAGGACTCCTCACTTCACAATTCCTTAAGGCAACCTGCATTTGACCTTATACAGACTATCATAGTATCAGATGCTGCTGCTTTAGTGAATTCTGTGCTGAGTTGCTGCACAAATCCAAACACTGAGAGTAGCCTAGCAAACAATGTCATTGAGTTGGACAACGAAAGAGATGATATTTGTTTCCAAGCTATTCCAAATTGTGCAGAGAAGGATGGCGATTGTTCTTGGACTCAATTCAGTGCACAGGCTAGAATAAGCTATCAAGAGTTCCGCGAGTGGATGTGCATTCCAATGTTATGGGTTGATGTTTTAGTAGATATCTCTCCCTCAGTCCTACCAATTTCATTTTCCCAGGCTGTTTTCTGGGCACGTTCTCGTTTTCCAATGATAGAACTTGAGAACAGTTCAGAAACAGTGCTTCCCGTTAGATCTTGCCTTTCATCTTATGCTGCAGAAATTTCCTCTTCATTTGGGTGGAAGGTTCCAACTGGTTCTGATGATGGTGGAGACGGAAAAAAATCGAAAAATTCGGTTGAAGTGTTGTCAATGTCTTCCCCTTTAATAAGAACATTTAACAGGTCCTATGACTAATTTGAATTTTTATTTATGCCATGCTAAATTGAAGTTTGATTATATTGTGGTCTTATGATAAATTTTGGTTTTCAATTTATTGGCTAATTATTTTTCTGTAAAACTTGTTGACTAATTAATTTGGAGTTGCAAACAGGTTAGCTGCATATTTTTTACTGCAGATGGGTCAAGGAGCGCTCCAAAGTAAGTGGACATGGCAACCCCTCATGAGTGAAAGCTTGATCCTTTCGCTTTTGGATCCGAATGATGTAAATATGCCAAATTTGTATAGAACCTGTAGATCACATTCTTATCTATTTTCCTTGTTGAGAACTGATGAATTTGTTCTTATTCTTTTCTTATTTGTTGAATATAGCATAAATTATATTACAATTTATTTTTCCTGTGCAGGATGTTAGACAGTTTGGAAAGTCTGTGTTGGAACAAGTTTCAAATACTCGGGGTCTTTCATGTGGAGTAAAGTTCCTATGTTCGCATGAGCTTTCATTGTATGCAATTATTTTGGGCCTTAAGCATGCTTTGAGACTGGTAATATTTTCAGGAAATGATGTCTTGATAATATTGTGGTCAGTGCTCATCCTTTAGTTTATCTCCTTTCTTTGTGTATGTGTGTATAAAAGAGGAATTTTCACTAGTTTGAAGAGAGAAGTGCAACTAAGGGGAAGGACAGGGATCCTCAGGAACAGTAACCAAAGTGTCTTAAAGAAGCAACCAAGCTACCCGTTCTCTTTGTATATTGTAAAGTCCATTAACACAGCCATGATTAGAGCATAGTTACATGAATTCACCATTTAGGCAGCGTACCGTGTACCAGTTCGCGCTTACCGCGTACCGGATTCACCGCGTACCGCGTATTATATGTATATTTTCCAAGTAAAATATTTTATACATGGCGTACCGCGTACCCGTTCCCGTACCGGAATGTATTGCGTTCCATGTAACTATGGATTAGAGTCCCTAACTAGAGAGAAGCCGTAAAATTTTCTTGTAGCCTTTTTTGGTTGGCAAATATGTTCCCTTGAAGAGGTGGGCATTATCCTTTTTTTTTTTTTTTCAAATCCACTGGCAATTTGCAGAAGTAACATACTTAAAATACTTAAACAGACACCTAGTTTCCCTTTAGTCATGAAGACCTATGAATTGTAGATTTGAAGCTACACCAAGATCTTTCTGTGTCCAGTTAGATTAAGCGAATTTGATATGTAGACTTTCTGAATGTGTTTCTGCATATTAGGGAAATAAATTGGTGTAAAATGACTTTTTTCTCTAGTCGTCTTTCAATTTATTCCCTTTATTTTTGCCATTTCAATGATTTCATTTTATTTGCAGGTCCAACTAGATTCTGTCATGTTGAAGTTTCATTCTCTACATCACTTTTGGTTTCTTTTATACAAATTACTCAAAGAAGAGGAATTGTCTCCATTAGAGATGCCGGGAAATACAGATAGTGATTTAATGGTGCCAAAATTCTCTTCGCAAGGTGGTTTTTTGAAGCAGCCAGCTTTTGATTCTCTGCCTCCGGAATTGGATAAACACGTTTCCCGTGTTGAACTAAAAACAAAGGATAAATTTGTTTGTTTAATATCTGAAATGGCATGGCCTATCTTTTGCAAGAGCTTGGTAAAAGGAAGGGAGTTTATTGATTACAATCTCTGTCAGGTATTATCCTATTTCTTCTTTCATATCAGTTGTGTGCTTACAGCTTTTCTTTTATTTTTCTATCTTATTTAAAAAGCTACATGTAGCCTAAATGCTTTTAACATCTCTTGGCATCCAATCAGGAAAATTGTGTTCCTTTTGGTGATCTATTTTAATGAAAAGTTGTAAGATACCATGCTTTTGTTGTCCAAAATTTATGAACGAATGTTGCTTGGTTTAAATAATTTGATGCTTGAATAGCTGAATCCAAATATTAGGTTTCCAAAACGTGGTTAAAATATCTGTCAAGTGATTTGGTCATTTAGATATAAGGTTATTAGGATTTGGAAGAATAAGGAGGTCAACTATGGATGATCACATTTCAGTTTGATGTTTGCTTATTTGCTTTCACAGTTTGGTTGTTTCAGAACACCATCTTGCTTTTAGAATCATGAAGATCTTTACCTTATTAGTACCTTGTTATTTCAGATGACTTGTGTTAGGCTACTTGAGGTTCTACCTATCGTTGTTCACAAATACATATGTTATGGTAAAGAGGATGGAAATTTCAGAATGCATGTACAAAATAAATTGGATTTCAAATGGCTTCAGGATCTCATGCAATGGGGGAGGTCGTCACTTAAAGTTGTTATTGTTTATTGGAAGCGAGCAGTCATTTATTTACTCAATCTATTCAAAGGATTTTGTGATAAAACTTCAGTTTCAACAATCATGACCATTGAACATCTTATTTCCTATGGTGAGTTTTGGTATTGTACTTACCCGGGATCATGTTTGAAGTTGCGTTTCAGTGTTGCCTGTTAGTATCATATCACTAACATGTTTCATGTTTCTCAATGATTTAGATGGTTTTCCTTGGGAGGAATTGATAGAACAAGTGTCTCACCTGTCTGTCTCTCTGTCCACGGGAGTTTGTCATAATTCTCAGGAGACAAATATGACACCCAAATCAATGATGTGTAAAAACTTGTCCTTTGAGAAGAATTCTTTTACTTCAGATTTGCGTTCTTCAACTATGGATGATAGAGGTTACCAATTTTTTAACTCTGCAATGACGTCTGGCAAAAGAGGCACTAAAGATGTAATTATTCTTTCAGATGATGAAGGGGAACCAAAAGTGTCTCCCAATAAGTCTATTTTATCAGATAATGAGATAGGCAACTGCATCTCTGATGGCAACTTAATATTTTGTGATGCTGGTAAAAGCTTGCTGAGTGCTGACCTTGCAAAACAAAATGTTTCAAGCATGGAAATCTCCGAGAAAATAACGGAGCCCTTCCAGAAAAAGATATGTACCGATTCTCCCATCCTTTCTTCGGAGAGACAGGACTCCAGGAATTTTAATTTACATATTAAACCTGTGGTCAATCAATTTGTTGATTCAAAAGGTATAGGCACTCAAAGCAGAGAAGTAAGCTTGAAATCCACTGATAGGGTCGATTTGACAAAATTTTCTGGTGAAGCTGTTAAAGTTAAAAAACTGAATAAAGCTTGCAGTAGTACCATTCCTGAAACTGGTGATACAAAATCAAGTAAAAGTAATAAAATGTCAAGTCATTCTCTGGATGCTGAAGGAAGTCTGCTAGAGCCTGCAGTGAAGCCTGTGGGCCGTATTCCGTTGCATGTACCAAAACCTACTTCAGTAATGAGAAGGCAAGTTATTCAACTCAAAACACCCCTTGAAAACAGATCTGTCTCTCTATATAAATTAGAGAACCCAGTGAACAGATTCAAACCGCCTAGGTTGGATGATTGGTATAAACCTATTCTTGAAATAAATTATTTTGCGACAGTTGGATTGTCATCCACAGTAAAAGATGAAACCCAAACTCTCAGGAAATTACAGGAAGTTCCTGTTTGTTTTCAATCACCAGAACAATATGTGGAGATATTCAGGCCATTGGTTTTGGAGGAGTTTAAAGCCCAGATACAGAATACTTCTCTTGAGATGTATTCATGGGAAGAGGCATCTTATGGGAACCTTTCAGTGATGTCAGTGGAGAGAATTGATGATTTTCATTTTGTTCGTTTTGTCCATGATGACAATGATTCTGCACAATGCAAGAGCTTTTCAGAGAATGACCTCATTTTGCTAACAAAAGATCCTCCTCAAAAATCTTCTCAGGAAGTTCATATGGTTGGAAAGGTATACTCTCATTCATGTGTGAATGTGATTCATGTCATCTAAAGTTTTATTCTTGCAAGTACATGAAGTCCTAGAGGTAATTTTACTAAGCTGGTGTTATTTTGTAGTTGGAAAATGGGAAGTTTGATAAATTGGTAGGAAATTGCACGATGACTCTTGGTACAGTAAATCACAGAAGAAGTGAAGGCATAATATATCTCTTTACTCCCCCGCAATGTGCTGAAAAAGCCTTTCTATTCTAATTTTTCACTAACTCAGGCTAGCACAACTTTGTTGTTTATTTACACATACTGTGACTTTAACCAAAGGATCCACTTTATTGGCACATTCAATCATTCTAGATTGAAGATTTACCCGTCCTACTAATAGCTTAACTTCTTTTAACCTTGTCTTAGAAATGAAATAATTCCAATAATAATAGTCATTGTGTTTCAATCATAAGTAGAATTATAAATTGGAAAATTGATTTTGGCTGACTGTCAATTGTATCAATTAATGCCGAAGTTGATTTGCATTTTGTTTGCCCTTTTTTGAGCTAACTTAGGATGACCCTCAAGCATGGTCAATGCTAACAATATGGTTATATGGAGTTGTTAAGTAATTCTTTTGAAAGGAAGCAGGGTAACAAACCTGTCATGCTAAAGTAGTCATCAATGCGTTTGCAGGTTGAAAGGCGTGAGAAAGACAATAAAAGAAGGTTGAATATTGTTCTTATCAGGTTCTATTTTCAAAATGGTTCCTCACGTTTAAATCTTGCTAGAAGGAATCTCACTGAACGAAGTAAATGGCATGCATGCCATATAATGAGCATTACCCCACAAATTCGAGAATTTCATGCATTGTCGGCAGTAAAAGGCATTCCCTTACTTCCGCTTATTTTAAATCCTGTCAGTGGTTCCATTTGTCTTGGTGGATCTAAAGAAGCAGATCTCAATAAGTTGTGCCAGTCCTTACAGCAAACTTTGAGATCATCATTTAATGTCTGCCAACTTCAAGCAATTAGTGCTGCTATTGGAAGGGTGGAACCCCAGAAGAATAGTGAACTGTCTCTTATTCAGGGTCCTCCAGGTAATCGATTCACCCTATGTCTTTATCCATGGAAGGCCTTATAATTTTAGTAATGATTTTGAAATAAGTTTGTTTATATGCTCATGTAAATGTAGGAACTGGGAAGACACGAACTATCATTGCAATTGTCAGTGCTCTGCTAGCTTCCACTTCCCTAAAGATGAATTGTCTAAAACGACCTTGCAATGAAAATTCAAACCACAATTCTCTCTCTCCCTTTTCAAGACCCAAAATTCGCCAGAGTGTTGCCATTGCGAGGGCATGGCAAGATGCAGCCTTGGCAAGACAAATGAGCGGAGATGTCGAAAGTTCATCGAAATCTTTTGGAACTTCTGTGAGACAAAGAGTTCTTATTTGTGCTCAATCTAATGCTGCAGTGGATGAGTTGGTGTCAAGAATTTCTAGTCACGGTCTTTATGGCAGTAATGGGAAAATATACAAACCTTATCTTGTGAGGGTTGGAAATGCAAAAACAGTCCATCCAGATTCACTGCCATTTTTTATTGACAACCTTGTTGATCAACGTGTGGCAGAAGAGAAGATGCACTTGAATGAGGGGAAGAACAATGCGAGGGTCGATTTGTCCGCGGTTCTTCGTTCTAATTTAGAGAAATTAGTTGATTCTATCAGGTTCTATGAAGCCAAACAGGCTGACCTAAGGGATGGAAATTCTAATGTTAAAAGTTACCTGGATGATGACTCTCGTATGGGGGATGAGAAGGAAATGTCTGATGCAGAAATTAAAGTGACGCTGCGTAAACTTTATGAACAGAAACGGCAAATATATAAAGATCTTAGTAATGTTCAGGCTCAGGAGAAGAAAGTCAATGAGGAAACCAGGAGTCTTAGGCATAAGCTGCGGAAGTCCATACTGATGGAAGCTGAAATAGTGGTAACTACATTAAGTGGCTGTGGTGGTGATCTTTATGGAGTTTGCTCTGAAACAATGTTAAGCTCCAAATTTGGGGGTCCATCTGAACATACTCTCTTTGATGCTGTTGTCATTGATGAAGCCGCCCAAGTAAACATATCTTTGTTCTGATGTACATAATTGATCTGCAATCGTCTTGTTTCCTTCTTTATTTCCCCCCTTTCTGACCTGTTTTGCTATTACAGGCTCTAGAACCTGCTACTCTGATTCCTCTTCAGCTTTTAAAGTCGAGTGGAACTAAATGCATCATGGTAAGTGTAATTAAAAAGGCTTTTGAACTTCTGGCATAAGGTAAGAGGTTATACTGACGTTTGAAAATTATCTTAGGTTGGTGACCCG
>JASCZI010121068.1:4754-26412 GCA_036250425.1 Stylosanthes scabra | reverse complement strand
AGTAAATATCTTTATGAGTGCAGCATGTTTGAACGTTTACAAAGGGCAGGGCATCCTGTTATCATGCTTACTGAACAGGTATATAGTTTGCTACTGGATCTTATCTTAAGTCTCATTGAATGACATATATTTTGGTGAGAGCATCACTGTAGGCTTGAGGTTCCCTGGTTATTGGGTGTTAGACTGTTATCATATGATCATTTTTTTTTTTTTGAGGTTTAGGGTTTATCTGTTTAGGTTAGTCTTGTTTGACTGGATCAACAATGCTTATTTACTGTAGAGGAGGATTGAGTTTAGATACAGAAACTCAGAAAGGTTTAAAGAAATTCAATTATGGGATTCAAGTTTGATAAACAAGAGATTGAAATAAAATATACCCATAGGATGTGCGTGATGCATTGCTAAATTATGAAATTGATGCTGATTATTCCTACACTGACTGGAAGACTGGATTCCATCCCATATAGAATATAGATTTTTGTATACTTGGTGAATTCTGGAGTGTCCTCAATATGGATTTTCAGCTGCTTCTTTTGATAAGTTGCAAGCTCTGAGGAAAGTAAAGGGTTGTTTTTCCGGTATTCTGCTGAAATAAAATGCTTGAATTCGAAGGAGAAACTTCAATCTAGAAACTTGTTTGTCATGTCTTTATCACTCATTCTTTTTCTTAGGGAGTCATGTTGATGGATATGAAGAGGGATTGGAGAGGCCCTTAATATTGATGAGTTACTCTGTATTTTTCAAAGGGATTAGAGAGTTCAATCCATGATACCCTTATGTTTCATGTGTTATGCGCATGTAGTTAACATGGTCAAATGGATCCACTTAAGCCAGAAAGCTTGCCACGATGCAGATTTCCTGTCCCGGTTGCCATGAGATCTTGTGTGGTCTTCTCCTCATGGGAAGCCCAGACTTTCTTTTCCCATGAAGAGAGTTACTCATCAAGCTTCCCTTTCGATTCGAACGTGTAAAACACACCGTAAGAAGCTTGGATATGTGCTTTTGCTTTTGCTTTCTTTTCAGGAGCCTTATTCTCTCATGGTGCTGCAATGCCATTTCATGGAGTTCATCTGCTTGTGGGTTTTTGAGGTCATTATAGGAATTTCAATGGCCTTAATTCAGTCTACACTTTACTAAATTCAGCCATTTGAGAAAATAGTGATTGAGCTGTAGAACATAATCAGCAAATGGTTGCCTATGCCTTTTTGTATTTTGTATATGATAGTCAATTTCTTTAACAGCTTAAGTTTTGGATATTACAATTCCTAGGGCTCTATTTGTATGGCATAATTTTGTTACGCAAGGATGGCTATAATTTTACATTATCCTGTTTTATGATTGAAAGCTGAAACCTTTGGTTGATGTGTGTGTATGTGTTTTTTTATTTTTATTTTTGGCAGTATAGAATGAATCCAGAGATAAGCAAGTTCCCCTCACTCCATTTCTATGACAATAAACTACTAAATGGGTGCCAAATATCTAGCAAATCAGCACCATTTCATCAGACCAGGTCTCTCGGGCCTTATGTATTCTATGATATCAGTGACGGTAGGGAGGTTCGCGGAAAATACACGGGTGCAATGTCACTTTGTAATGAGCATGAGGCTGATGCAGCAGTTGAAGTAGTACGGTTTTTCCAGAAAAGGTACACATTTACTAACTGATTCTCTCTTTCTGTTCTGTTTCATCTGCTGACTTACGGAACCCTATATGAATGCTTCCCAAGGTACCCAACTGAATTTACTGGTGGAAGAATTGGGATTATTACTCCATACAAGTCTCAACTTTCTCTGCTGCGATCTCGTTTTCTTGATACATTTGGATCATCAAGCATAGCTGAAATTGAATTTAACACTGTGGATGGTTTCCAAGGTCGAGAAGTGGATATATTGTTACTTTCTACAGTAAGAGCAGCACCTTTGAGCACTGCTGCATCTGAAAGCAACTCAAGCACCATTGGATTTGTTGCTGATGTAAGGCGGATGAATGTCGCCTTAACAAGGGCCAAGCTGTCACTTTGGATTTTTGGTAATGCAAGGACTTTACAAACAAACCGTAACTGGGCTGCTCTTTTGAAGGATGCTGAAGAAAGAAACCTGATCTTAACTGCTAAAAGGCCATATCATTCAATCTTCAAAACAGCTTCTAAAAATAAATACTTTCTTGAGAATTCTAATGATGACATACGACAACCAAAGCATCGAAGAGAGGTTAAGGATAATCACAAAGATGGTTTTGAGAGGAAAAAGAAATTTGTTGCATCTGAAGTTAAGTCTAAGAATAATGGTAGTAGGGATGCCAAAGTTTCGGAGAGAAGTTCTTTATGGAAGGGAAAAAATTCCCAAGAACATAATTCTGTCAAGGACTCAACTTGTCTCGATGCAAAATGTGAAAGAGGCTGCTCTGATGGTATGCTGACAACCACGGAACAACAGGTTTCTAACAATGAAAAAGAAGGCAAAGTCAAGATGAAGATCAACAGTGTAGAGACAGTATTGGGTAAGCGGCAATCGAAGTTTCAGAATTCAAGGAGCAATGTAGACCATGTAGTTGAAGAGACGGGTGGCAGGCATAAAGCATCAAAACTTTCAAAGTTGGATAGACCAAATTTGTGTTCGAGAGGGTATACAAGTAGTAGTAAGGAAGTTTCTGCATCCTCAGGGGAAGGTCATCTCGGAAAGAAACATGTCGATGAAGTTAGTACTACTAAAAGTAGGGTTTCTGAGATTTCAAAACGGAAACAGCAGCGTAAAGATGTTGACGCTATTCTTTACTCATCTTTGATATCCACAAAGAAGGATAAGACGTTGAAAAAGGTTTCTGCAAAAATTGAAAATGGGAGTGTGAAACCACCCAAGGCAACGAAAGGTAAACTTCCTTCACTGTGCTAATTAATTTATATGATGTATCTTTTCTTTGTTGATGTGATTGTACATGAACATATGGGGTGTTTGGCAACTGACTAGGTACAGTGTAAACAGTGTCTTTTCAAATTATTGTTTGGTAGCTCCACACATAACTAGTTTCATTTGAACAAATTTGAGCCTAAACCTAGTTGTAAAAAGAAAAAAAAAAGTTGGTTTTATTTTGTTACATACACGGGATAAGAAGAGAAATTGGTGAGACTGAGCAAGAAAATAGGACAGGGAAAATAGTTCCCTACCCTTTTAGATACGTGAGAAAAAGAACAAGCAGATTGGTGTGTCAGCTAGCAATGAGAATAGGACGAATGGGGTTGTTATTGGTGAGAGTAAATGGGTGGCAGAGGGAAGTATGTGAAAAGGGCCGACAAGGGGTACTAGGAATCATCTTTGAGAATTGAGAACTGGGACAGGACTAGGAGAGAGGGACTCTGGAAAGTCTCATTTCTGCATTTCTTTTTCTGTATTTTCCCTCTTTTGCATCAATATATATTCCTAGAGTGATATCACACTGATTCATTGTAGTTCTTCTATGTTTCTGGTTCCGTTGGTCTGGTGTGTGTGTTTGTGGGTGACTGGGTGCTGTGATTGTGATACCAACATATTTCAACCCAATCTGCTTTGGGAGAATAAGTTTTAAGGACAGCTAACAAGAGTTGATTATAGAAAAGGATATTTTATATTAAAATTATTAAAAAGGAATGACTTAATTTATATTTGAAGAGAATGACGAATTTAAAAAATTAGAGTCAAATATACCTTTTCTTTTGTTTTCCTTCAACCCAATTCCCATCTTTCTCGACCTGATCTATTTCTAACTTCTGCAGTATTCGGTGCTCAATATTACGGTACCTATATTACACAAAATGAACTTAATGAAGGTCACGAGATTCCCAATTAATAACATATGCTAATGAGGTCAATTAAATTCTAAGGGGTTTAGGGTTGTAATTATCTTACATTTTGGCTGTTAAGTCCATTTTTTCTATGAGAAGTTGATTGTTTGTTTTATGTGCTTTTCCCTGATATAGAAGAAAAACAGAGGAAATCCTAAGAAAGAGAGGACAAGTTTCTCTGAACAATATAAGCCAAGTCACTCCAAGGTTGTAGCCATTCATCATATCATCCTGATTCCTTGCTGCATACATAGCTGTAGCATTTGCCGCTGAGTTAGTTGCTTTCCCTATGTGCAGAAGGAGGCATATTCTGAGTTAACAAGAAAGCTTTAATGTTATCAGTCTCATAATGTCTTGACACCATACTTCCAAGCTAGCATCAATCTGCTCCACAATGCTAATAATTTACTTTGCAGCATCTGTTAATTCGGCACTTTTTCAGTGAGTTCTTATGGACTGGTTCTGTTCAAATAGAATTGGTTCCATCTTCTCTGATCGCTAAATGGATTAATGGATACCTCCTGCTATGACCACTCCTAAGGTGAACTGTGATGCTAGTGTCCTTTTGTTGGATCAGCTTGCTGGTTTTGGTTCTGTTTGAAGTGCTGGTCAGTGGGTGGCAGGTTGCACTGGTAGGCTTCCTGTGGAACAGAGGTGTGATTTCATTCCAATAGGTTTTGGCTTAATGAATAAAAATAGCAGTTTTTGAGTAAATGCAGGAAATTTTGTTCATAAATAGAAAATCTGATTGCACACTAAAATTTATTTTCCTTTCTTGTGGCTGTGAATTGTTTATAGTATGTATTTGCAGGCTTACAAGTGTAACTATTTAAAGAATGTCCGAAGCTATTGCGCAAAATGGACTATGCATGGAACCGTCGTTAATATTTGGAATTTTCAAGAGGTGCCTTGTTAGAAAAGCAAAGCAAATAATTACATGCCTCTAATGTTAAGAAAGAAATGAAAATACAATTTCTTTTCATTTTTTAATTAATATATAATCTTATTTGATAATTAAAAGATAGAGCAAAAATAAAGGCATGTAATGTGGCATGCATTTTGGTGTTGCATTCAGGTTCATTCAATAGGGTTTAGGGTTTATGATATTAAGTTTCCAGAGATGTTTACTTCTCGGAAAAATCAATCTTTATAAATAATCATATTTCAATTCTTTGGCAATTCAATTTCTCTTTTAATAAAACACACTGCCAATCCCTTGGTCAATTAGTTAACGAAAGAGGTTAAGAACAATTCTGATTTCAATTCACAAAAATCAAAAGTGATCCTAGTCACTTGTTTAGTCTAGTTCTAATTCAATTGAAGATTATGAAACTTTAGCACAAAAAAAAAAGAAGAAACTTTAGCAAATAGTACAAACTACAAAACCCTTGTTGGTGTTAGGAATAGGAATGGTAACCAAACCATGTCCTCACCCAATTAAAAAAAAAAAAAAACACCGACCACGACCATTTCACCATGTTTCATAATTGATGCCAAAGCTGGGTTATATTCTCTCAACTCTCAACTCTAATCAGTCATCAATCATCACCATGGACCACAATTCCACAAAACGTGGATCTATTTCTTGTTGCAAGCATTAAACACCGAGAAAAATATCTAATTTTTATTTCTATAATAATGTGTTAAGCCATAACCTTAAAAATTTGAATGGCTGGCTGGTGCTGAGCTTGGTCAACGGAAAATGATCTTATCAGTTGCCCTTTTGTTTTGTTCTATAACCTTCCAGTTCAACCCAGACTTTCCCTATTACTTTCTCCCTTTTTAAAACATTTCGGATTCCAGCTTCACCTTAAAAAAAAATAAAAATAAAAAACAAAACTCAGAGTGCTGACTGCTCAGTGCCAAAATGCTGAACTTATATTTTCATTTATTCTGGTAGGGTATTACCATTACAAACAAATTTTTGAGATTTGATTTGCATATTTTATTCTATAATAAAAAAAATATTATTTTAATATCAAATATAATTTTTTTATATTAATTTTTTAATATTTAATATTAAAAGTTAATATTTTTATCAAATAGAATATTATTTTAATATAAATATTTATTTTTGTTAATTAAAATTTCGAAATAATATATTATTGTTTATAGAAATAAACAACACTTATTATTAATAAATGAATTTAATTAATTATTGTGACATCCAATGGATCCACCTTTTTCATGTGGACGCCATTCGCCCTTTGAGTAATTACAACGTATATTGCCCTATCACCACAACAAAAATTCTCATGAACCACACCCCATCGTATAATCCTACACCCCTCCAATCCCAGCCAATAACACACTTCAGCCCTAACCACAAAACACTAATAACCAATAGCGACACAACCCTCCCAAATCCGCACCAAACACGCGACGCACAGGATCACCAAAACACTATTAAACGCAAGCGTTTCACAGTTTGCTGAACTCGGAGAAGAAAACGTTGCCGGCGAAACTCGGAGCTGAGCTCGCTTGACTCGGCCTCCAACTCAGCCATGGCTTCGGTTCACAGCGCCATCCCAACCCGCAGTTTCCTCTCACCGGTTTCCAAATCCAAATCCAAATCAATGCCCGGCACCAAGACGCAGAGCTTCCCGGCGTCAAGATTTTCCGGGAATCCAATTTTCTCGAGAAACAAGCGTAGGGTTTTGGCGGCGGTGAACTCGACCGTGGAGGAAGTAGACGTGATATCGGTGCAGAGCAGCGACATTACGGATCAGCAGGAGAGCGGAGCAGCTGCGGCGAGCAGGGCGGAGGTGGAAGGCGGAGGCAGCGACGGCGAGTTGGCGACTCAGGTGAGTGGATTCGGTACGGGCGAGGGTTTGTTATCGTTGGAAGGGTTTTCTTCTGCTTCGACTTCTTCTTCGATTGGGAATGAGACGGAAGAGAGCATGGAGAAGCTTATAGATAGAACCATCAACGCAACTATTGTTCTCGCGGCCGGAACCTTCGCCATCACCAAGCTTCTCACCATTGATCATGATTACTGGCATGTAAGTCAATGCTGAAGCTGAAAGTTCAGTGTTTTTCGTGTGTTAATGCTTGATTTAGTATGTGCGATTTGATTGAATCATAATTGATGATCTTGTTTTGGGAAGCAAATTTTGGCTTTGTTAAGTTGAAAATTTGGAAGAATAATTAAAATAGATTCTCCTTCAATTGAAATCGGAAAGTTTTACTTTGGGATGAGTTTGGTTTCTAATTGTGAAGATTTTGAAATTAAAATGACTTGTTTGATGTGAAGAACAACAAAGCAATGAAATTTTCACTCTGCTTGGGCTCATGTTTATGGATGCCATGTAGGGATGGACTCTTTTTGAGATACTACGGTATGCACCTCAGCATAACTGGTCTGCTTATGAGGAAGCTCTTAAGACGAATCCGGTTTTTGCGAAGATGGTGATCAGCGGTGTTGTTTATTCCATTGGGGATTGGATTGCACAGGTGAGTATCTGTATAGTTCATGTAAACTTGAGTCTTAATTTGGTCAAAAGGGCAACCCTTTTGGTAATATTGGTTTAATTGTCTGCAATGATTGCAGTGCTTTGAAGGAAAACCTATTTTTGAGTTCGACCGAGCTAGGATGTTCAGATCAGGGATTGTTGGGTTTACTCTGCATGGCTCTCTTTCTCATTACTATTATCAGTTTTGTGAGGTAAACCATGATCCCTTATCTTAAAATTTGGCCTTAATTGGTGGTTAAATTGCTACATTTCCTGGTAATGATACACTATAAGTGGCTTCTCTCATTTTTATCCTAACCAGGAGCTATTTCCTTACAAAGAATGGTGGGTAGTTCCTGCCAAAGTCGCATTTGATCAAACAGCGTGGTCTGCAGTTTGGAACAGCATTTATTATACTGTAGTCGCGATACTGCGTCTCGACTCTCCTATCAGCATTTTTAACGAATTGAAGGCAACCTTTTTCCCCATGTTGACTGTAAGAGAACCTTCTCCTCTTTCTTCTTTCAGATGTTGCATTGAAAACATTTATTCTGTTCCTTTTGAGAACCATGGAATGTCACTCTTGTAAAACATGAAGGCAATTTGGTATTCAACATTGGTGCACTGATTTTTTATTCTAACAGTTCATCCTATGATCATTTACTTTGGAATTAGCACTAAGAATAGTAACTTTTGATGTTTTTAATCCATTTAATACATTGAAAGTGTGTTGGAAATATAAGAAACTTGATTTTTCAATGTTTGTTCTAATTCATTCTGAATTTATTCTTACACAGGCTGGGTGGAAGCTGTGGCCATTTGCTCATCTCATCACTTATGGTGTGATTCCAGTTGAGCAAAGGCTTCTTTGGGTGGATTGTGTAGAGCTCATTTGGGTCACCATACTTTCAACGTACGTCTACATGGTTTTAATTTGAATTGCTGATTACTATTTATTAGAACTTGAACAACATTTTTCCTGCTATGCATTTTGAATTTTCATTCATGAATGTTGTTGGATAATGGTTGAGGTGAATTAGTAGTACCTGCCATTGTTATTCATGTAAAAATCTAAAATATTCTCAGCTTCTCCCTCATTGTTATTTATGTAAAAGTCTTTGCAATGGTTCTAACTTCTAACATTAACTTTTGTGTTCAACAGTTATTCAAATGAAAAATCAGAAGCGAGGAACTCAGAGTCTGAGGTACCTGCAGAAGTGAAAGCAATCGAGGTACGCGATAAATTGATACTTCTTATGTGCCCATATTTAGTTAAATTTGCTAATGTACAAGATATATGCTATATAATCTACTTTCATCCGATTTAATGTCTTTGTATTAACCTTTTTCTTATATTTACCAGGACTAATTTAGAAGGTATGTGATCTGAAAACATTGGGAGAAAATGACTATGCTCTATCAGAATTGAGAGTTGAGTAGAGTTTCTGGCCTGGGACCTTGATATGGACATGGATTTATGACGCAGAATGTGGGAAATGCTCATATGTATGTATATATATCTTGTATCTCTCGGAAAATTTGTCTATGTTAGGCAACAGAACAATTCTATAAGCATCATTACAATGTAACTGTTGATAAAATTTATGAATAGATTTTTTTTTTCTTTTTAACATTATTGGCAACAATAGACCGAAGTGAACAGTCTTCTACCGTAGACACAAATTTAATTTGTAATTTAACTTGTCCTTAAATGCATATTAGCTAGCTAACCTTATAATCATTGCCATCAAAGACCAACTTGGGGTTGATCTAGTGGTTAATTCACTTTTTCACTAAAGTAATTGTTGGGGGTTTCGAATCCTGTCTTGTGTATCCAACCAACAACTTATTGGTTAGCGAAAAATCCTTAAATGGAGCTCCAATTCGCAACGGAATAGTGCTTGGCTTATCAGGCTGATTCTAGGGGAAAAAAATCATTGACATCAAAATGGAAGAAGATTGCAGCAAGATACCCAAAGAAACCATGATTACATTAGTATTATTGTTAAGTTAGTGATTGGTCCTGAAATTTTCTTTTAAACTTTTATTTTGAACGAACTTGCGGTATTGATGCGCGTGCTTTATGATCTGGTGTGCTCTATTAGCCCCTCAACTTGTGTATGTCGGAGGGAAGGGAAACCAAGTATTGTATTGTCCACCATTCATGGTTTTGGTTCTCAGAAGATGCATCCAATTAAAAACCACTACAATAAACAAGTGTCTCTAGTCTAATTAGGAATCAATTACCACATCTTATTAAACCATATAATATACAAGTCAAACCAATTCTGTGGAACCAATTTTATTGCCTATCAGAAACTTTTATTCTAAACATAGTGTCTATAAATACCTTTACTCACGAGCCTAGAAACTTAGAAAGACATGGCTGTTGCAAACACTAGTTCTAGTTCTTGGTCTTTAACCCTACTTTTTGCCACTGTTTTTCTTCTTGTGAATATATCAGTGTTTTGCAATGGAGGCAAGACAAGCACTTTTACCAGAAAGCCTGAGAAAACAGAGGATATGCCACTTCATAGTGATGTGTTTGCAGCTCCGTCTGGCTATAATGCTCCTCAGCAGGTACCACTTTCTATGTCCTTCAAACATGCATTGCAATAGTCTTCAATAAACATCTTTAGGGTATTCAAACATGATATGTATGGTGGTTTTGTGCATTTCATAGGTTCATATAACACAAGGTGATGATGAGGGTAAGGCAGTGATAGTGTCATGGGTGACAATGAATGAACCTGGGAAGAGTGTAGTGAATTATTGGAGGGAGGGATCCCCACACAAGAAGATGGTGGCTAAGGGATACCTTGTTACCTATAGATTCTTCAATTACTCTTCTGGTTTCATTCATCACTGCACCCTAAAAGACTTGCAGGTAACAAGCACCGCATTCAATCATATGTACGGTGAATTCTAAGTTACATATGTCAAACGGTACAGATGTACAGATATACTAGATCTAATGGTCAACTTTATCGGACACATCTTTCCATGTGCACATGCATTGAAGATCAACGACTGCCATATAATTTCTGTACCTCTATACACTTTTACATCTATACCGACGAGGACATCAGATAACATACTCCCTCAATTACAAGTCAACATATGGTTTTGACTTTTTCCCTTGCATTTGTCTTGTATTTGACAGTTTGACACAAAATATTATTATGAGGTCGGAATTGGACACGCTAAAAGGCAGTTTTGGTTCGTGACACCTCCTGAGATTCACCCTGATGTGCCCTACACATTTGGTCTAATAGGCAAGTCTTTTTTTTTTCCCCTCAAAATTATGAATTTTGGGGTAATTAAGAGTTATAAAGTTCTTGTGAAGATTAAGTATTTTTTTTCTTTTTTTTTTGTAGGGGATTTGGGTCAGACATATGATTCAAACAAGACACTTGATCACTATGAATCAAACCCCAAGAAAGGGCAAGCTGTGCTGTTTGTTGGAGATCTTTCTTATGCAGATAACTATCCATATCATGATAACAATAGGTGGGACTCATGGGCCAGATTTGTTGAAAGAAGTGTTGCTTATCAACCTTGGATTTGGACTGCAGGCAACCATGAACTTGACTTTGCCCCTGAAATTGTAAGCTATCTGCAAAATATTACATTACACATTCTTATAAAGAAAAAGTGGAGCCTGGTGCAGATGCATTCTGCATTAACATAGTTCGGAAAAAAGCAGTCTAACCTGATAATTATATCAATGACTTGTTTCACCGGATCTATTAATGCAGGGTTCGGAAAAAGGTTGCACCCAAATGGTGTAATTTAAAGAGTCTAAACTCTATAATTGTATCAGTAGTTGATTTCACAATATGAACCCATGACCTTAAAGTTTCATAGAGACAACTCAACCCTTGATCTAAAGCTTCTCCAGACATTCTTATAAACATAATACTAATTTCAATTTCATCTAACCCAATAGTAAATATAGAAGGAAAGCCATAATAACTTTGTGACAGATTACTTTTTTGTTTGGAATTTGTTAGACTGTGTTTGGAAGATAGACAAAGACTGAGGGACTAAGACTGAGCTAAGTTGGATATTCTGTTTGCTTTAAAATTTACTAAGAAACAAATGCTGTTAGTATTCGAAACTTTAATGCTGAGTTGAGGTATTTGAGTAATAAAAGTTATTAAAGTTTCAGTATCAGTCTTGGTCTCCAAAAATTTCAATCCCCTCCATCCTCACTTTTTGGAGTTACCGAAAATATTGGAATTTTGGAAACATGAATTGAAATTTTAGTCTCAGTCTCTGTCAACCAAACACAATACTGAATCTCAATCCCTCAGTTTCAGTCACAGCTACCCAACGCATTCTTATGGAACTCAAATTGATGATGTTTTGAAACTTTCAGGGGGAAAATGAGCCTCACAAGCCTTTCACACACCGTTACCCTGTCCCTTACAAAGCTTCAGGAAGCACTGCACCTTTTTGGTATTCTATCAAGAGAGCTTCAGCACACATCATAGTCTTATCTTCATATTCAGCTTATGGTAACATTAAACTCAACATATTATTCATTTTATTCTGTCCATATAATCCGTTCAAAGCTAAGTTTTTTATTTATACATATATGTAGGTAAATATACCCCTCAATGTGAATGGCTTGAGGCAGAGCTACCAAAGGTTGATAGGAGCAAGACTCCATGGCTGATTGTTCTTGTTCACTCTCCTTGGTATAACAGCTACAACTATCATTACATGGAAGGAGAAACCATGAGGGTTATGTTTGAGCCATGGTTTGTCAAGTACAAGGTTGATGTCGTCTTTGCTGGTCATGTCCATGCCTATGAACGAACTGTAAGTGCTAAAATGAGAATGAACTCTCTCAAGTCTCAACATATATAAGTGTATACTTAATAATAATAATAATAATTTCTAAAGCAAGATTTGTGGACCACCATATGTATATCAGGAACGTATCTCAAATGTTGTAAATGGTCATTGTGGAGCTGTGAAGGATCTGTCAGCTCCTGTATACATAACAATTGGTGATGGGGGCAACATTGAAGGCATAGCAAACAAGTAAGCACTAGAATACTTTACTATTCTATGTTTCTATATCGTTAGGATAAGGGTATAATTGGAGATGATATTAAGTATAACATCTTTTTATTTATAAACATATATACTAACTTGCTTCAAATTAAGTTATATAATCATGAAAATGTTATTTGTGCAAAAAAACTGGCTACTAAATTAGGTTATATTAAGTTATTTTCAACGTGTATTTAATATTCTAACAGATATTTTACGGATAACTATGAAGAGTCGGATATAAAAAAAAATAGTCACTAATCAACTATTACATATAAAAATACATATTTAGTATCTCAATTTTTTTTATCATATTGTTGTAAAAAAATTGATTATTCTACTGTGTCAGAGTTAACTATTCTACGTGTACACAAATACATTGTGACTAATTTAGTGGTTAATTTTTGTGTACACGTAAAATGTAACTTCAACGTGAGAGGAAGAGATCCAAACTCCATAGACAAGACGAAATATGACCAAACTAGAAAAACTAGTGTAATTTGACCTTATCATAAATTCATAATGTGGTGTTTGGTTTGATTACTGAAAATTTGTGGACTATTGTTGCAATAAAGCATGATGGAGCCACAGCCAGAGTACTCTGCATACAGGGAAGCAAGTTTTGGACATGGCATATTTGAGATAAAGAACAGAACACATGCTCACTATAGTTGGCACAGAAATGAAGATAAATATTCTGTGGAGGCTGATTCAATGTGGTTTTTCAACAGACATTGGCACCCACTTGATGATTCCACAACTAGTCAACACCACTAGAATATTTTTTTTATTATCTTTTTTTACTAATTATTAATGTCCAAGCATGAAATCATATGTATTGTCTACCAGAGATAATCTTCTTAGGGTTTAAAACACTCATGTTATGGTGGGAGAGCGCAAGTTCTTGAGGTCAAAATAATTTCGTGAAATTTAGTAATTTTGTTGCTAAAATTAAAGTATGTTATAGGCCGATTGAAGAAACAATTTCAAAGATTTTGCCATATGGTATGAACATGAACAACTAAAATTGAAGTTTAAGTTATTGTCTTCAACAACCAACATTTTGATAATAGTATACTAGGTTTGGAAGTTTATACAAGAGGTTCCTTAAATTGGATTTCTCAATTTTAAATTATAATTCTTTGACTATTTGTTATTTTTGAGTTTAAATGCATGTCCTTGACAATTTGAAGTTAGTTTAACACTTCAACTACTTTATGAATTACTCTTTGATTGACTTCAAACAAATTACATAACCAAAAAATTTTATTCAAATCGAGCTAAGTTAATTAATTAATCTAGTCTAACTCAATGTTTTAAATAAAAAAAAAAAGAGACGGCCAATACTTAAAAGCATTTACAATCTAAAATCTTCTTTTAATCCATGATCACATTTCTTTAATATTTGGTCCAACACAGACATAAGCTTCAACTTTGGTTGGTTCCACTATGTACACTTTGTCCCTTTCATTGTCATTGTCTCATTGACCTTTTGAAATCGTCTCATCTATTAAAAACTTATGAATGAATAATTTGGTGTAGTCCATGAATAGTTTTTTGTTTTTAATATAAATATTTGAGTTCATAATTTCATATATATATATATATATATATTGAATTTATAAATATAATTGGTTAAACTCATACCTATATAAGTACAACAATACCTCCTCATCTTTTCATTTCTCAATTTTTTTTTTCATTAAGAAATATGTTGCACCTACCATATCAGCTAGTCTAATAACTATTTCTTCCAATTTATACATGCATACAATTTAAAAAGCAATCAATGTTGGAGGTTGGTGGTATAGATGAGCTGATCCGCAAAGTTTAATAACCTAAAAAATTAATAAAAAAAAATGCATAGATAACTTAAAGCTAACAATCTCATTTTCATCCTCTCTCCCTTGATCAAAATCAAGTGTACATAGTTAGTTGATTCTTTATTTTTTTCTTATATTCGTTATATATGATCAGCTACAAAACTATTAGTCCTAGTTGTTAAAATCCGTAACCATATTCTCAAAATAATATTTAAGGTAAAGTGTATATTTTGCCGCTAATATTTTAATTTTTTTAAAAAATATCTTTCACGATTAATTTAATTCAATTTACTCTAAATATTATTCAAGATAAATTTAAAATACTTCTACCGTTAGTCTATGTCTATTGACAATTAATAATTGTAAAATTTTCTTTAACTTTATTCTAAATTACATTACCCTGATTCTTACCTCCTAACTTTGGATCAAACTCCTCCTCTAAAGGTGGTGATGACGGTGGACATTGGAAGGGTGTGCGGGAAGGGATGGGTGGTTATTGTTGTTGATGATAATGATGAGGTAGTACAATGGTCAGCACTGGTGTGGTTTGCAGAAAATGCAGGACGGGCTGGGATAGGCGGTGGTCGGGGGTTAGACGATGGAATTTAGAGGTGGTGCGGCCGTGCGGGTATAGGGGTTGAGATGAGACTCGAGGATTCAGGTTTAACCGTTTAACCCTAGGGTTAAAATTAGTAAGTGTGATGAGATTATCATTAAATAATTTACTCAAACATATTAAACTATCTTACTTATAAAATGTCTTCGTATAAGTAATCGTTATATACTATGAAGCATGGACACTTTATCGAATTGTCGTGTTCCCGTTTGAATACGACAGTCATTGACACTCACGCAAAAGACTATTAAGGAGCCAGCTAAGATTGAGCTGGACCAGTGAGAGTCCATTAAACTCTTAATACATAACCAACGGAAAAGTAAAGTCAACGGTTGATTTAGACAAGAACAAGAACCACAAACCAAATAGAATGCAACATGGATTCACTATCTTAAATTTTCACATGTTTATCCTTTTCTAAAAGCATATGTTTCAATATAGCAAATTACACTAATCAGCTAAACCAATTATCTTAACAACAACTACATCCTGAGAAAGAAATTATCAGCAATAAACCAGAAATGCATGATGCACATAGAATTCTAGAACATCTATTAGTATTTACTAATAAACCCTGTACATGTTAATTTATCATAGGAGGTTGCAAAATTGAGTTGTATCAGACTCATTCATGAAGAATCTTATCTCCCCACTCCTTTTCTCACAACTGAACTTTTTTGAAGCATTCAAAATCAAACTCCGCTAAAAGCTAAAAGACTCATTTAGCAGCCACTGCCACAAATTGGGATGAACATTCAAGATTCAACGCCCATGATGACATGTATACAAGCTAATTAATCAAAAAAATATTTCAAATTTCTGATTTACCATACAATTGCAAATACTCTAATCTAGCCCTAAGAATTAAGATTTAGACCAAGTAACATACTATAAAACATAAATTATTATTTCTCAACATCATCAGTGGAATTTATGCACAAAGAACAAATATGAGAGCAATTTTTTATATATAAATTTCCAATATGAATAGCCAAGGAAATCAGCATACAGAGCACCCAATTTCACTATCGAATATAAGAACAAAAATTAAGGGGGGCCTAATTAAACTCCAAAACTAGGTTAAGACTAACCACCCCAAATTAATTTCATTGGATTGTCATAACTGAAAACTAAAAAAACTATAAAATCCAAAAAGAAAAATGAGATCAAGCCATGGACATGTTAGAGAGCCTGCTAGGGGTGGGTCTGAAATTCAACCATCTAAGACCTAACCGTCTTGGAGGTGGTGGAGTGAGTGCTCTCCTCAGAATCTCTTTGCTTGCCACACGCTTCTTCATCCTCTCACTTGGCACCATGTACCCATGCCTAGCACACCGAACCGAACCGGGCCGGTTCGAACACGTGCAGGCCGGTCTGGACCGGGCTGATGGTGCTCCCATGGCGTTGTTGTTACCTTTGATGCTGCTTCTGTTGTGACCAACGCTGAACTCACCCACCCCAGATGCTGAAACTTCCAACTTTGCTGAAAGTTGCAAACTTTCTTTGCTTTCATTCAAAAGGGTATTCTGCATTTCTCTGATTGAGCTGAGAATCTGAAGGGGAAAGAAAAGTTCTGGTTTTTAGGGTTGGGAGGGATTTTGGAACTTGAAGACACTTGTAATAGTTGTAAAGGCCCAAAGGGGTGTTGAAAAATGTGTTCTTTTCTTCAAAGACTGAAGTTCTAGTTTATGGGTTGGAATTTGAAGAGGGTTGGTTCATATAAGAGGGGGGTGTTGGAAAAGGGAAGGTTCATGAAGGTTTATAAATTGACCAGCTTTGAGAATTAAGACTTGGTATTTGATGCGTGTGTTTTTGTTTTGGTGGGTTTTATTAATAGTAGTGATTATGAATGAGTGATGACTCAAGATATTTTGACCAATACTTGGTTGGCATGTGTTAAGTTAAGTTAAGTTAACTCGGTTGGAAACTTGGAATGAATAAGCGTGGTCAATTCACTAAGTCTAATGCTTGATACACTATTTTGAAATTCGAACGTTTGATGATTGATTGATTCTTAGGGAATATAAAAATGTTTTTTTTTTTGTATTTATTTTAATTTCTTAAAGCTAATTCGGCTAAGGTAAGGCAAGTTCCTTGTTTGTAACGTTTTGGGAGCTGGAGCTAAGTCAGAAACAACGTTCACAAATAACAAATCTACAAAAGGAGGTTTGATAACTGGCAATGGGCCATTAAAGCCCACTTGGCATTGATGAAGGCCACATGATCATGAAATATTGAAATAGCACGCTAAATATTAAATACTTGAAATAGTATAAATATAAAGTTCTTCTTAATAAACCAGCTTAGCTAGTCATGATAATAATCAAAAAAAAAATTTAGCTCAGTCACAAAAAACACAGATTTAAGTTGGTCGAATTTATTCACTCACTTAAATAAGTGTTGAATGTTCAAATTCTATTTTCTGTATATGATAAATTTTTAAATGAAATTCAAACAACAATGAATGATTTTTTTTTCATTTTATTCAGGACTATTATGAAAAAAAGAAGTTTTTGTTAATAAGTGCTTTAAAATATGTTTTTGAAATATTATTCCAAAGCATTATATGTACATTAAAAATTAGTTGTCAATATATTATACTGTATTTATTATTTACATATATATATATATATATATATATATATAGTATTTTTTCAACTAAATAATTAGTCGTTAACATAATTAATTTTTATAATAGTATAATAAAAATATTTCATAAAATACTATATTATTTAAACACATACATATATTATTTAACTAATTTTTTTTTATATTTTATATTTTAACATATATTCCATGTATCTCACTTATTTGATGGATAAAGAATTAAATATTATATATGAGAGAGAATAAAGAATGAGCATCCACATATGATATCTTACTTTGGCATGAGATTTAGATGAGAAGAATTTGTGATCACAAAATGCGCCATACAGCTAAATCCCAACGAGGCTGCTTAGTTGGCTTATATTTGGATCTTCGTTGGAAATTCACGACTTGCATCAATGCTCACCCTTCTTCACTTTAGAATTTAGATCCTAATAATATCGCATAAAAGTCCTTAAATCATTCTAGGAAATAAAAAATAGAATTACATTTTAGATACTTTTACAAAAAAGCCAGGCCACTGGGAATAAAATAATAACAATAAAAGATTTTCATATTATATATCGTCAAATTACATTATCTATATATTAATATATCAACTACACTACAGAACCAACGTTTATCGTGAGCCTTCCATTCGCTGCTCCTGCTCCATTGCGATTCCCCTTTTCGGGTCAAGATCGAGGTTCTTTGGCGTCTAATGAAATCTCGACGATATGGGAGATTCACCGACTATGAATGGAAGTCAGTCGATGAGATCGTTTTGGTCTTTGTTCAGGTCGTACAAGAACCATAAGGAGTAAGAGAATGAGGAGAAGCCGCTCGCCTCGAAGACTATAATTCTACACTTTAATTTGGTATTTAGAATTTGTGATTAAGCACGGATGATTATAATTTATGTTAGAATCACTCAATACAATGTGACTCATAATTCTACACTTTTTTTCTGGATTTTATTATTTATTTATTTTTTTGGTATGCTGGATTTTATAATATTTTTTTTGGTAATCTAGATTTTATAATTATATTCTTTAAAAAGTGCACCTGCTAAATGCAATTGAGTTCGGATAATGATTTGGGCTTGATCTCAAAAAAGTCTCAAAAATATTTTAAAAAATGCTTTGGGCCCTTAGGTGGAATGGAGCTATCCCCACATTCCTAATAGTATATTAGTATCTACCTACTTATCACCCAAAAAAGTGTATCTACCTATTTAATACCAAAAAAAAAAAAAAAACTTATCCAGCTAGTTCACGGTTAAAGTATTTAAAATACTTTGTCCCCAAAAACAAATACTTTGTCCAAAAGAAAATGGTTGAAGTATTTAGGAAGTATAAAACAGTTTTCAAAAATACCAAAAAAACAGTTTTCGAAAGTTTAAAAAACTCAAAATAATATCGAAATAATTTTAAACACCTCTTGATAATATTTTTGTCGTTCGAAATTTTTCAGAATTTTTTTTGTGGATGTAAAAAATCTTTTTGTGATTATTTTTTTAAAAGTTTATTTTACATAAAATTGTAATTCATTCTTTATAAAACTAAATAGGTTTTTTAGGAAGAGGGACAAGAAGCCGGTGGCTGCATCAGGCTTTTGTATGTATAAGTTTGCTTTTTTTTTGGTGACCATGTATAAGTTTGCTTTGAGTCTGAGAAGATGTTGATTAAAGATTTTGTTGAAATCATTGATGGGATGGGAGAGAGTACAGGTTTAATGGTTGCCACATTGTATTATGGATACCCGAAAGTGGGTTACAGTTATATTGCTTTCTCTTCTTTCCCCTTTTCTGCACACTCATTCGGCGTTACATGCATGTTGCTAACCCCATGGAGAAGCCTAACGAACACTACTGTCATGTCTTCTTCTCTTTTTATATGAGGGGCATTTCTGTCCTACAACCTCTCTACTGGTCATTCACCAATTTAGGGGTGTCAATGAGGCAGGGTGGGGGTATGCTTTTCCGCTCCTCGTTCTTGCTCCCGAAATCTCTCCTCGTTCTCGTCCCATTACCCGCGATGGAGGAATTTTTGCCTTCGTCCTTTTTTTCCGTAGATTTCTCATTTTCCATAAATTACAGGTATTACTGCGACAAAAGAATGACAGTTAAATAATATATTTACAAAAATAATATTTTAATAAATAATTTTTTAAAAGATGACAATATAAAAATTCAAAGGCCTCGATCAGAAATTCAGAATTTAATTTCTTTTGGGAAAAAAAGTACCATCATCCATGAAAACGAACATACTGATGATCATGCACCCTATCATCAGCACCAACATTGAATATAATAAGTCAAAAGCTGCATTAGATCTTTCTTCTTGTGATCAAAACCACTCCTCTTGGATTTTTCTTCGGTTTTTCTTTGGCTTTTTCCTTTTGCTTTGCGGTTAGATAGTGCTACTTGAAAGAGACAATTTATATATATTTTTACATATATAATTAATCGTCAAACAAAAATTTGGCTAATAAACTTTTCATCATATATAAGTAGCATTTTTTGTAATTAATACTAATTGCTTGTGTCTTCCAATAGTAAAAATAGCATTATTATTGTATAGTCCTTTAATATTATTTGACGACGTCAATGAATTTTAATTAATATATATTGAATCAATTTTTAGAAACAAATAATTAACTTAATATATAAATTTTTTTAAAGAAATAGTTGAGGGGTCATATGCATGTATTATTGAAAGACTAAAATGAGTGTTTAATATTATACGCTGCATTTTTTTCATTTTTTCAAAAATAAAATAGCACCAAATAAATGTGTAACTGAAAAAGTTGAAAAATAATTTTTATTATAAATAGCACCAAAATAATCTCTTTTTCTTTTTTACTTAAAAATAAAATTGAAACTTGATTATTATATATTGTTTTATCTAAAATATTTATTATTTAAATAATTATTTACGTATGCGTGAAACTTAGGGGTGTTCACGGGTCACGGTATCCGATTACCCGATAGGACCCGAACCGACCCGATTATATTGGTTCAGTACCCGACGGGTAATCGGGTCCAACCCGATTATACCCGACCTGTAATTGGTTCGGGTATTGGATTTTGGGTAGTGGAACCCGAACCAACCTGATACCCGATTACACCTATTATTTATTAAAAAAAATAAAATATGAAAAAATATATAATGCTAACTTAAGGTGCCTCACTGCCTCATTCATTCAAACCCTTCATCATTCGAACTAATCCTAACGGCGCCTCCCACACTCCCACAGGTCACAGCCACCGTCCAACCCCACGCCCCACCGCACACGGTCCACCCTGCAACCCAACCTTTCCTCCAATTCCTTCCCGTGACGTCGCCGACACCGAAGGTGACACCACGCCTCGGCTTGCCTCCTCGCCTCGTCAACTCTTCATCGTCTCCTCACGTCGTCAAGTGTCGCCGTCGCACGCCGCCTCAGCCTCGCCTCGTCTTCGTCACGTGTCCACCGGTCTCAAGCTCGTCGCCGCTCCTCTGCTCAGGTTCGTTGTCACACCCAATCTAGTGGAGGTCGTCCTCATCCCTCCTCACGCACGCTGAGATCATCTCGTGCTCGTCTCGTCTCGCCATCCCTCGCCGCCCTCATCCCTCGTCGCCGGCGCCGCAGAGCTCATCCTCTCTCTGCTGGTATAGCCCGTGACCCCTTTTTTTCTCTGATGTAAAATTTTGTTTTGTTGTCTGTTATTGATTTTTTGTGCTAATGCCGTGTATTTTTTTTTCAAGTTATTTCTTGCTTATAGTTACTGAGATTGGATTATTTCTTTTTAATTGTTATTGTTACTGGATTATTTCTTGTTATTTTGTGAAAGGGGTTGCTTGTTATTTTGTGATTAAATAACTTGTTAGAATGGAATTTAACTCATTAATTCTTGTTGTCATTGTTATGTGTTGATTTATAGTTGTTAGTGGTGAAGTGGTAATGAATATTGATAATTTTAGATGATGTTAGTAATGTGTGTTAGAGTTATGCACTATCTTTATGTGTTAAGATTAGATTAGTTAAATAATTATGTGAGAGGTTCTTTCTCTTTTCTTAGCTCTGTTTATGCAGTATATAAGTCTTGGCTTGTGTAGTTATTGTTGTTATTCAATCATTCTTACACTCAATGATATTGGATTAGTCTTTCTCTTATTCTCTTCAGTTTACCTTTCTTCAATTCTGCAGAACATATTGATTCATGCTACTGCTATATTATCTGCATATATGCAGAATTGTTCATTCCTTCTTTAATTATCCTGCAGAACCTATTGGTTTTATTTATTCTTTTTTTAGA